>PVJO010007508.1:0-81395 GCA_004026905.1 Hystrix cristata
AATATCATTGTCTTGTGTCCCATGAAAATATGTCCTCTGGAGACACGCTTCATGCTAAAAATGGGAGGACTGTTGGACCGTGAGTCTGACCTGTAATAGAATTTACTATGATTATGAACAATGTAAGACACAGAGAAAATTTATGACAGTTTTAGGTACAATTTCACAGAAAACAAGTTAATTGTGATGATGATTTGCTTGCACAACTTTATACATTTGAAAAAAATAGCAATCTCTGATGAATTGCTAGTAATAATTTCTTTTTTTGAGACAGGGTCTTGCTATGTAGCCCAGACTGGCCTTGAACTCATGGCAATGCTTCTGCCTCAGCCTCCGCGTTCTAGGATTACAAGCGTGTGCCACCACACCTGGCTAGTAATATTTTTTTAAGGTTAGAGGAGGGTCAAATTAGATTTTAGATTTTAAATGGGAGGTGAGTCTATTCTGATCACAGATGAGGATTGGCTTGGAATTAGCTTTAGGTATTAAAATTATTGTTTTGTATGGACTAATTTGGGCATTTGTTTTGACCAAAGGAAGAAAATTTGGAAGAAAAAAAATTTTAAAATAATAACTTTGGAGATTTAAAATATTTGCATGCATCATTAATAAAATTTGATCTATTAAAAATAGGCTGTAAACAAATACTGGAACTTTATATTCTCCCAGTAATCTTTCAGTTGTGTATTCAAACATAAATATATGTTCCAGAATTTATTATGACCAAACATGTAAGGACACGATTAACATTTTGTAAAAATTTTATATGAATTCTACAATCTTCTTAGCATCAAGCATAGTGTGTTGTACACTATAAACACTTAGTAAATTATTTTTTAGGAGGTTCATATGAGAATTATCCAACAAGGGAAAAGATAATCACTAACAAGTGAGAAAAAGCATATTACTCATCATTATAAAATCCTCTTTATGCAAACTGAGGGTTATTTCTACAGCGTTAAGCAGTTTTCTAGGGTGGAACTGCATTCCTTGTATTTTTCATCATTTCTTCACAGTTTATAAAATGTCTCACTGGGATTTTGTAGATATTGATCATTCAACTTATTTATTTAGCAAAGCTTTCAAAATTTACAAGTGAAAAGATAAAATATTAAAAGTTATAGAACTGAGGGAAAAGTAGTAGATTTCTAGTAGAGCAAAAAGAAGAAATAGTAATATACTGGATTTAAATAATCTCCCAGTAATTGTAACTTTAAATAAAACAAAAATAAGCCCTACTTCTCATGTTTTTCCTGAAGATTTATCTTATCCATGTTTTTGGCCATTTTTATAGCTACTAAACTGAAATTTTTAGCAGTCCAATTCAAGAAGTACCTATATCTTCATGTAATTTGATCTACTCAACAGAACCCTATATTGCAAACAACCATTAGGATTTACTGTTCAAAGTAAGTCTGTTTGAGAGACTTTATGGTACAATAACAGGCTATGTTGCTAAACACCTAGAGAAAATAGTTAAATATTTCAGTATTTGGATCATTTTGGTTATATCTTCCCCTTTACAAGCAAAAGAGCTAACATAGACTAAATTCCTGCAGAAGATGCTGTGGATTCCAGCCCCCTTCCAGCCTGCCTTCCAAAACAGCAACGTTTAGAAAACAAAATAAATCTGGGAGACCCATTTGCAGCAAGGCTTCTAGAATCTTCCAGGTAGAAACCCTGGCGGAAGCTCAGGAGAGACACGGGCCCGTTGCACTAGTAGCAGGAGGAGATGCTTTGCTCTTCTGAGGCTCTGACAGAGACCAGCATTCACCCCTACCGGCACAGTAGGAACAGCGAGGGCTCGAGCCAGTGACTGAGGGGCTCCACAGGAGAGGTCTGCCCAGGATGTTTCCCTCGCCTGCCTTTTCTGGGTGGTACCTAGCCACGCCCCACCCACCAGTTCCTCCAAAGATTGTCTTAGCCACAAAATAGCCTTTACTAAATGTCTTTCTGCCTCAAACCATTAGAATGGATCTTGTTGTCTACATCTCAAAACCCTAGTTACGCAGACCCTTGGAGACAGGGGATCCAATCCTACCACACACTTGAGGAACTTGGGAGGGCACCTGCATGGCAGACGCCAGCAGGGCTGCCCTGAGATGCTGTCTAGATGGACTTGCCTCGGGCCATGGCTGTCTCCAGGAAGCATTTTCCTCCACTCCAGAGTCTCAAGGGATTGTCTGTCTCCAGGTGACCTCACCCACAGAAGCAGCCACTGCCATGGGTTCGACTTTAGGTATTCATTGGCGCCCAAGATTTTCAGCTGCATTTTGACAAGGGACAAGCTTCAAAGACACCCATTTATTCTCAAGGCTATTCAAACAGTGGAATCACCTGAAGAATTACTCATTTGTCAGATGTAGTGCCAGTCACAGACCAAATCCCTGAACCTAATTTTGTTTAACACAGTATGTGGCCTGAAGGTCCCCAGAGGAATCCCCATGCTGTGGTACCTGGTTACTCCAGGTGAGCACCTACTTACAATAATATTCCTTTCTGTATTTCCCAGCAAGACCCACTCCTACAAAAGCTGGATCCTTTTATTTTATGTTATAAACTGGGGGAGGGGGGTGACACATTGTTTTTATAGAACACCATTTTGAATTCAGACATAATCTTCCATTGAAAGGATGTGCTTAGTCTTGTCTACTCACGTAATCTGAAATTATTGGCAAGTTAGTGGCACACAAGCGCATGTTTTATATATTCCCCAGCCACTCTTGATAAGAGCCGAGACTACATCCAGCCAGCCTTCTGTACTCCATGGTCCTCTGCTTCTCTTCCAGGCTCAGATTTTCATAAACAACATGCATTCCTGTTTGTTAGTAGATAATCTCTCAAATCAACCTGACCTATAATGGCTATGACCAGATTGTGTTCATTACTATTTATAAACAAGAAATAAAAAAGCTGCCTTTTGGTAATATAATTTATCATTCCCAAGTTAGAGAAGGGCTAAAACTGTACCTCTGCTATCACAGTATATATAAGTCTCCTCAAATCTTTAGCTGATGTATTAATTAATAAAGGAAACCCAGATTAAAATTTCATCTTTGCTATTCCACATTTAGCCAAAAAAAGAGGACAAAATATTGGAATATTACATGATGATTCAGTTGGATTCTTAGTAGTTATTGTCCCCAACTCCCTGCTAATAGCCTTGGGGAGAAGTCTTCTGATGGTCTGAGCATTGGAAAATTTGGAAAACTAAGGTGCAACTCGTCCACCTGGCTAGTACATTCGGGGTCCTGGATGGCTCAGACACCACGGCCTTAGGCAGAAATTAAAACCATGGCCTTGATGAATTGATCTTGTACAGGATATGATCCATGCAATAGCTACATCCTCACAGGAAAGTTATGAAAGTTCCCTTTTGACATGAAGTAAAAATAATTAAGAAATGAAATGTATTCATCATTTAATGGCAAGGCTGTGTTGCTCTAATCGTGGCTGGCACCACGGAGTTTCCACATACCCTTATCTAATCAGAGAATGCTGGACAACAGGATACATCAAGAGAAGCCAACAAATATTTTCAACTCACTACGAAATTTTGTGAGAACAAATGCAATCGAAGTAATTTATATCTCCAGAATTCTAACTGTAAGAGTGTATGGGAGATGAAGTTATAAGTTTGGTAGCAAACACCGAGGCACTCAGAAAGAGGGCAATACAGGCTTATCAAATCGCCTACAGTTTTCGTCTAAATAATATTTGATGTCGGTTGGCCAAGAGTGGCTCCAAACTAAGAGAAGCACTGTTAGCACAGTTGTCCTGTGGTCCCTGGCACAGTTTCAGAAGTGGCACCTACTCGCTTCGCATTACAAAGGTCTCCTTCTAGTACCACGTCCGTAGACTGTAAACCCAGACCAATAATGATAGCTCTGGAGTTCAGTATGTTTTTTTGTGGAAGAAAAATATAAGAATATTAAAAAGTTGTATTAAAATTAAGTTTACTCATCAGACGAGACAGAGAGCAATACTATTAAGGTGGAAGTCTGCATTTTAAAGTTCTGATTTAGTCTTTCTCTTGTTCTTATACTTACGGGGACTTTCTATAAAAGATAAGAAAAACCCGAGAAGTCATACTCTCTTGAGCCTATAATCAGAAGCATATCAATCATGGCTCTCACTTTAGTGTATTAAGACAGAAGCCTCTTAGCATATGGACATTGAAAAGTAATCAGACCTCAAAGTCTTCAATATGCTCCAAAGTATTTATATGAGACAAAGAGTCTGTTTATGTGTCAGAGTACAAAAATGTTTTGTTAGCTTAACAGAGGAAATTTACAGTAAGTTGTACAGAATTCTTTCATTTTTTTTTCAACAGGAACATGCTTTCAATACCAAAGTACTTGTTTTTAAAGTACTTGTTTTTAACTGGCAGTAGTGAACTGCAAGTCAAAACCAACCCATCATCAGCTTGTGCTTTATTGCTCTAAATTTCACCCAGGGATATTTTCTTCATGGAAGGAACAAAAAGAAGCAGAATACTTTTTGTAAAAATCCACAAGCAACTAAATTCTAACAAGTGATGGAAAGAATAGGAGCACTAACCTTGAACCACAGTGCCCCCTAGCACGTAGAACAGGGTGTAAATGGATTTTGCAAGCAAAAATCTAAAATACTCCTCCAAAGTGGGTAGGAGAGGGATGGTGAGATATAAGTAAATCTGTGTATAAGATGTTCAAACGTGCTAAGTATGCAGTTATTGGCTTATAAAAGCCATGCAAATACAGGTATTGAGAGACCGCACCAGCAGTGTCCCTGCAGCACACCATACAGGAGGCTTCTAGCATCACAGCAAAGGTCGAGTTTGTCAATCCACATCATTCCCAAATGCATATATCTCTAATGAAAGCTT
Source organism: Hystrix cristata (assembly GCA_004026905.1). Classification (NCBI taxonomy): domain Eukaryota; kingdom Metazoa; phylum Chordata; class Mammalia; order Rodentia; family Hystricidae; genus Hystrix; species Hystrix cristata. The sequence goes on from PVJO010007508.1 coordinate 4,868, forward strand.
CGACTTAAAGAAAAAAACTGAAAGAACTAAAGAAGAAAATAGGGAAATCCACATCTTTCATTGGAGCCTACAGTATAATACTGTCTCCGTAATTAAAGGAACATAAAGTTAGCAAGAGTAAGTCCTGTGTGATGGTTTCTCCCTCTACTCCCTGCCTTTCGTGAGGCTGAGTTTAAGCGCAGTCTGGGCAATTTAAGACTCGGTGAGACCCTGTCTCAAAATTTTAAAATTTGAGAAAGCTGGGGATGCAGCTCCGTGTGCAGGCCCTGTTTAATTCCCAGTACCATTTAGCAATAAAATAGAGCAAAAATCAGAAAGACCTGAAAAACACCATCAGCCTACGTGACCTGTGTGTTGTCCGCTTTCCTGTTGCTGGGACAAGATCAGAGAGACCTCAGGATTAAAGGAAGAAAGGGCCAGTCTGCCTCACAGTCTCACAGGTTGGCTCCAAGGTGGGAACATCGCGGTGGCGGGGCCATGCGGAGAAGCCACTTACTTCACCGGGTGGAGAGCTGTATCCATAAGGGCGTGTCCCGGGGACCCTCCTCCTTCAGCTGACTCTGCCTCCTAACAGCACAAGCGTGAACATCGCTGGGTCAGTCTGCTGATGCCTGCGGCTCCCGACTCTCCGCCCTCCTCACCCGGAGATGTCCAGCCAGAGTGACGGCTGAGATTAACAATCCGTCTGAACACTCTGCTCCCAAGATGCGAAGAAGAGGATGATGCCGGCAGCTGTACCTACTTCCAACATTTCACTGCAGGTCACAGCCAGCGTAAATTTTCAAGAACTATCACACTGCAAGGACGGGGGCAGAGTGCTTGCCTAGCATGGGTAAGGCTCTGGGTTCTGGGTTCAATCCCAGGCAAGAAAAAAAACCTAAAAAAAAATCAGTCAACGAACAATCAAACAAAAACTACTCATCCGGCGGTTGGATTTAGACTGATCATAGGACACAACATTCAAAATTACATTTGATTTTTATATACTGACAATGAATAATTTTAAAATGAAAGAAACATGCATTCTTTTTGGTAGCATAATTCTTAGCGCTAATCATTTCCGAGACAAAACACTTAGAACTGTTCATTTCCAAAATGTCCTCACTGAAAGTACAAAAGGTTGAGGAGAGAATTTAACAACTAGACAAGAGATTTAAGGGCAAGGTACGAAGCAGAGCCGGTAAAGGCACCTGCGGGGCTTCTGCAGCCCAAGGCGCTGTCTGGAGGGGCCACAGGTGAGGCCTCCTGTCTGGAGAGTGAGGCCGCGTGCAAAGCACGCCTTCCGCATGGCCACGCTCATTCCTAAGCGGGTCACTGTGCACCTGTGAGCTGCCTGCCGGGAGGTGACTGCAGCGTCCATGAGCTGCAACTTCTAAGCTGAGCCACGCAGGGAAGGTGCCCGGCCGCCCTGCGGCTCTCTCCAGGCCTGCCCTGCGGCTCCACCTGGTAGCCTGGCCTTGCTTCTCTGGGCCAACCGGGAAGGCCTGCGAGGAGGGTGGCCCGGACCAGCGCGCTCCCTAACGTCTTCCTGCCTCGCCTTTCGCACTGCCGAATTCAACGTGGTTTCCTCTTACTTATGGAGTTTGGAGGTTTGGAGATTTTTTAGTTTTCCAGAACATTGCATGACTTTCCAAATCATCTCTCTTGGTAGTTTGAGGCTTTACAAATTCAAATGTTTCTTTGGATATTCTCACAGTAAAATTCCAGGGCATTTATTTTATCATGTCTTAAAAATATTCAAGTGGAGATTTGGGCTAATAGAATATAATCTTATTCATGGTTTGATCCATTTTATATTTCTTTTAAATTTTACTGTTAGAAATTCTGTAAGTTTCAGTGAAGAATATGAATTTACAGTAGCTCTTATCTAATTAAAACAAAAACCCTCTTATATTTGTTTGTTCACTAGCAAATTAATATGTTAAATATATGTTACTCTTAAATAATTACTTTTTAAATCCCAGGGGAAAATCTTATTCTTTTATTATATCTTTGCGTTCGAATTTTTAAAGAGTGTTTTTCAACTGTGATATTTGAATATTAATTTTTTTTAACGGGATATAAGTATCTTCCCAACATCAATGGATAAAATTTTTGGCTACAAATGACAATTTCTCCGGCATTTAGCTAGAAATTGGAAGGCAAATGTATTTGCTACTTTAGTTAAGTATGATTTGCTTAGAGTGTACTCTGTTTGCCATTCGTCAATTTCCACTTTTGTGGACTATAAATGGAGGAAAAATTTTGCACATTCTACATAACACGCTGTTGTATTTTTATCTATTTCATAGAAAATTTGCAGTGGTTGATATTATATTAGGAAATGTAGTGGACTCGGTGCTGTTTTAAAAGTTAATGTGTAGGCTGGGGACTTAGCTCAGTGGTTAGAGTGATTGCCTCATAAGCACAAGGCCCTGAGTTCAATCCCCAGCACCAAAAAAAAAAAAAAAAAAAAAAAAGTTAATGTGTATTTTAGTTTGCTGTGCCTGTTAGAACTGTTTGTGCAGAGATAAGACTAACTCCACACAGAACGCGGCACCTTGCTGAGAGAACTCGGACGCCAGGCGCCTCCGCGACAGGAGACCAGTCTCAGGATACATATTTACACGTATATATGTCGTTTCCTTTAGGGGCATCACTAGGTATTATCAAAAATATTAAATAATTTTCCAGCCTTTGGAACATAGGAATACATAAAATGTATTTTATGTGAATCGTCATCTCAGACGATTCGTACATCAGTGTCAGATTTGGAGCACATAATTCATCACGTGTCAAGTAGCAACTAATCATCTCTTAGGATGCTGCGAGTGTGGAAAGAAAAATGGGGTAGAACGTACATTACTAGCAATGCATTTTAGACAGGACTGACTTTCTATTCTTGCAGTACAGTCTGAGTAAGTGCAATTTCACAGTGAAATTTCTGACACGTTCGGTGAAGGAGGTACGGAAGGGGCAGATAAGGAAAGGGTCCTGGTAAGAGCCAGGGTGACCGTGTTCATTTCAGCATGGCGAGGGCTGGCAAGTCTGAAATTTCAACAGGCAGACGTCAGCCCAAACACTCAGGCTGGGGTCGATCCTGCAATGCCAAGGCCGAGTTCCTTCCACAGAAAACTTCCGGCTTCGCTACCCAGGCCTCCAGTTGATCTCATGAGGTCTCTTCCACGTTGTCTGGAGTAATCTCTTTCACTTAAAATCAGCTGATTGTACATGTTAACCACGTCTACAAAAGAGCTGCCCAGTCACACCTGGTTAGTAGTGCGATACATTCCATGATTGCTGATCAAGTTGACACATGAAACGCACCATCAAAAGTACTTACACATTCTGATAATTATGTGTAAGGGCTAAATACTAAATTCTATAATCCTGGAAAATCAGAAAATATTTTGTGTATTCTTCATAAAAATTTTCTAAAGCTGTAATACTGAGACAATGCTATTTGCAAATTATTGTATTATTCTAATAACTTTAGTTCTCTTGCACAGATGTAAAGGAATTTGGCCTTTGCATCAATTTTTAATGATTTGTGTTGGTTTTTTACTGCTGCTGTAAAAAATAACCACAAACTTAAGAAAATATCCCATTCTTACACCACAAACGTATCATCCGATGGGTCTCTAGGGCAGAATTCCGAGTGAGTCTCACGGGCTAGGAAAGAAATCAGTGAAGTGACGTTCCTGCCCAGGCTCCAGGATGGCTGTACTTTGCCTTTTCTGGCTTCCACAATTCCAGACATGATACCACTTCCTACATTTTCAAAATCAGCAGCACAGCCTCTCACAAACTGTCCCCTCCTGACCTGTGTCTCCTGTCAGATCACCCTTCTGACTCTCCCCACTTGCCTGCCTTCCTCTTCTGTGGATGACCGTTTGCTTTAACTGCATCAAGCCGGAAAGGATACCTCAAGGCAAGAGTTCCATCCTCAGCTGTAATGCATCCGCGACGGTCCCTTCCACGGTAGGTAGGATATTCACGGGTCCCAGCTACTGAGGAATGGACATATTCGAGCAGGGGTATGTGCAAATAATTTGTATTTATGGCCCAGAAAAACTGATAATTCATTAAATAACATGTTAATAGTGGTGGTCATTGTGATCAATGACTTTCGTTAAAGTTCATAGAAAGGTGCCAAATTTATTTAAAAAAAACGTTTGAAAAGGTAATATCATAGGACCAGCACAAATATAAAACTTTCCACACAAATACAAAGGTGTTATTTAACTCATTAATTGATGATGGAACTGGTGAAATTTAAGAGTTATTTCAAAGGAGAGTTATTAAGTGTGCTGTTAATTCAAAACAGCACACTTACCAAGGTCAAATTAATTTATAGATAGATGTGAAACTGGCTTTTTTATCTTTTTAACATTTTTTAACACAGAATTGTAATAGAGTTCAAAGAAGAAGTAGAGTTCAAAGTAGAGTTCAGATGAAAAGAAATGTATAACTTAAAATTTACGATGTAAATAGAATAATCCTATTAAAATTTAATTTTTTATTAGTAAATAGTGTACAAGGGCAAAAGAATGAACATAATAGTTACAAAATTCTACATTCTGCTTGCAGAAATATAATTATTTTCAATTTAGAGGATTTTGGAAAAATGTTAAAATTATATTCATTTCTATTTCCAAAATACATTGTTTTATTTTAGCTTTTTTACATTGACACCTATTTTTACACTCATTTTTAAAACACACTGAAAAGAAACAAAATTTGTGACTTCACAAGTGCATTAATTCTTAAAATTAAAAATATTTTACAAGACTGCTCAATTGTAAATTGTTGCTATGTAATAGAAGTAAGTTTTATATACCTAACAGATTATCGCTAATGTTTTGTTTGTTAGATAAGGACTTTTAGATCTAATATGATTGCATTCAAGTGAGACTATCAGGAACAACAACAAAAAAAGACTATCAGGAACATAAATTAGTGCATTATTTATGGCTCGTATTCTTGTAAGAACCAGTGAAAACTTCAAAATGCCAAAAGTTTTCAAACTGTGCTATTATTAGTAATCACAAATTTATTTATGAATATTGTGGAAGCGTATCTTGGATACTGTTCTTTATATCCCTGTTATGTCTGTCAAACCTCCACACAGTCGTTCTCCACTCACACTATGGTATCTTCCCACCTTCTGCACGTATTCAGAACTCCCGCAGAGTGTCTCCCTTGACGGGCAATGAGTCCACGGGTTTTCTTCATCCTTCGTCTTTGCCTCTCCGTAGTGTTTCTCTTCTGTGATCTCTCCCTTAACGGCCCACCTTAGCTCTCCAGTACCACCGTAGCAATGTACCAAAACCAGGTGATCAGAGGACAGAAATTTGTTTTCTCATGGTTCTGGAGGACGTAAGACCAAGGTCAACATGTTGGCCAAAGTGGTTTCCCCCGAGGCCTCTCTCCCCAGTGTGTGTGTGTGTGTGTGTGTGTGTGTGTGTGCGCGTGTGTGTGCGTGCGTGTGTGTGTCCATGCTTTCCTTTCCTCTTATAAGTATGTCAGTCTTACTGGACTAGGAATTTACCCCACGACCTCATTTAACCTTAGTTACTTCAGCACTGTCCTGTGTCCAAACACAATCTCACCAGGGGCTGGAAAGTCAACGTGTAAATTTCCAGTCTGTAACACCCCTTGACTTTTGTGTTGTTCTGATGTCTTGGTTTATCTACTACTTCCATGACCTGACCCTTGCTTCCTTACCTTTCATTTCCTTACCTAAAACACAATGGTTCCCTCTTTTCTCTTTTCCTTTCTCATCTTTAAACTCCTTTCTCATTCTCTTCTATCTTGGTCAACTCATTTTGGTCAGTATTACTGCTTCTCATGGTTTTTACAGTGATCCAGTTAATACTGACATATCATTGCCATAATGTACACTACCAGTTGCATTCTGAGTCACAGTTCCTAATTCAAACTGTCATTGTGGGAAATCTTTATCAGTGTGTTCTTCTCATCTGACAAGCTAAAAGCTGCCAGAGACCGATCCATCACTGGCCTTTCCAAGCATATTCCTCATGATCCGTATTGTTCAGGTCACAGGCACGCTGTCCCCAAGGTTGCCTCCTGAATTATCACTGCCAGTGCAATATTTCTAATGTATCATTCACCTCTGAGCCCATCATTCCACTTCATTAGTTACATTCTCCTTTCAGGCACTTACTGTCGTATGGAATATTTTAACATCTTTTATGTTGCCCCTTTCTATATTTAATTGCATCCATGACCACTGAATTAAATATGTCCAAAGCATGGTAAATGTCATTACTTCACTGCTCTCAAGTGCACACCCCCATGAGGTGTTGTGTCTGGGATACTATTTTTGGCCCTCCAGGGAGTGTTCCTAAATGGCTTGCTGAAATTGTCTCCAAGTACACACCAGGTTCCATTCACAAGTGATCAGCCTTTTACCAAGTATGCCGTGCACATTCCTGACTGTAGGCATTTGTCTTTTAGACTTTCAGGAACATTTAAAGAAACAAAAGAAATGGCAATTTTCAAGTCTGAAAAAGAGTCAGATCTTTTGATAGGTGAAAAAGAACTGTAGTTTTCCCGCCTATCTTTAACTATCCAGATTTGAGTTACTACTTAAAAACTTCAAGCTGCTTCTTCTCTCTCTCTTTGAAAATGAAAATAAAGTATGTGTTTAAATTATCAGTGTACAAAAATACTGCAAACTCTTGGCTCTTTTAATATACGTACTTTTATCTTCTGCTTTGGAATCCATGATAAGTGTGTTTTTACATCTTTATAGCATTTCTTATTCCTTCGATAAATCCTCTTATCTGGAAATTTAAAAACCAATATACTTTTTGAAGAATACTGTTTTTTCAGTGTCTGGCAATGCTATTGATGCTAGAAACTAAAGATACCGTGATGCATTTTGGTAAACCGCTGAGCTATGTTAACAAGATGGATCTGACAAAGGAGTTTACATCATAAATGATCAAAGGTGGAGTATAAAATTTGGGAAACATTTTTGGCGTGGCCAACCCGACAGATTTCTTCAGCAAAAACAAGCTGATAATTAGTATTTTTGTTGGCAAACTATCAGGGAGCTCTGTGCACAGTTCTGGTTAAATGCATCTATACACTGTTCATGATTCTAAAATCTGTGCTTTAGAAGGAATAATCTTGTTAAAATGTATGCAACTATTAGTGTATTTTTGCCTCTCAAAATGCTCTCTGTAATGTTAACTTGGGACTGAAAATACATGATAAACCTTGATAGGGTTTTAATAAATCACTCAAGTAGCATCTTTTCTTAAAGAGTGAAATTGATATCTTCTAATCATAGTTTAAATGGTCAATGTGCTTTTGTGTATTTTTGAATTTATAGCACAAAAGCAAAATGGGTTTATACTAGTGAAAGTACATAATTATGGTAAATAGATGGAGAAAGTTATATTTCAAAAAGGTGCAGTGGAAAGCAATTCACAGTTTATTATTATTAATGTTATTAACTTTTGGTAAAAACTCAAACTATTGTTGTATGTGGATATAGTAAAACTTAAAAAGAAATCATAAAGAGTATTTATGGGTGTATTATCTAATATTTTTATAAAGTTAGCAGGATTTTAACTATCTTGAAGTGTATTTACAGCATGTTATTTCTATTAGTAATCAAATGTTTAAAAAGGCATCGGACATGGTACAATATATATCAAAGCATGATAAACTAGTCAGCTAATGTTTTGGAATACACAGATCATAGCAGTTACAAACTAATAAAACGAGATTAAACAAGGAGATAATAGTTTTGTATCTTGTTTTCTTTGGAAAACAGAAGTTGGTGTAAATCAAAAGATTGGATTTGTATCTTTTACCTTCCTTTTCACTCTGGTAGTCATTTAGTGACATAAAAATGAAGAGTCTGATGTGGTTGATGGTTTGGAACTGATAATACTCTTTCATCTCCTTCCCTGTCCTCTTTGCCTTCACTCTTTCTTTCCTTCTCCTTTCTCATTTTTTCATTCCTTCTTTCCTTCTATCTGCTTACTGTGTATCTTGTTTTGTGCACTTTCTGGGAGTAAATCGCTGTTCTGGGGGATAGAGATTATGGAGAGATCCCATCACCCTGTCACAGTGAGCTCTACTCCATGAAGCAATTACACTGAAGCACAAGATGATGTCGCTCTGCATACAGTATTACAGACTGAGTGCGGGCAAAGTGTAGTTGTAGCATACTTGGTAGCTATAGGGCTGAAGCTGGTGGGCAGATGCAACTTCACAAAAAAGGAAATACTGCTTGTTACGGTTTAAAGGAAGACATAACAATTCACCAAGTACAAATGAAAGGCCTTCTCCAATAAATACCACATGTGGAGTGTCAAGTAGAATAAACAGATAAGAATAAACATTGCTAACACATTTTGTGAGGGATTTTCATATTCATGTTTGTGACTTAAAGGACTTTTGAATAACTAGTGGAACTCTATCTATGATAGACAGGAGTTAATTCTTCAGCTAGGAATTTTCCAAGACTAATAAGAACAAAGAAAGACTACTAGGAAAAGAATATCCCTTTTCTGAAGAATAACAACTACAGTTATAAGATGGCTCACTGAAACACAGAGTCAGCAAATGTAAGTAGCACACAGCGGCCTTTAAGTGTTTTCTCCACTAGAATCAGTGCAAATAACTCTCATGTTCGACTTTGAGAATTTCCATTCTCTTGTCTAAAAGTGCATTTCTCACTCTGCCTTATTTCTACACTGCTGCACTTTTTTGGAGCTTCAGTCCTTTTAGACTGAGAATTTTAAAAATTCTTGTTCTGTTTATGGATTACTATTAATATTTGCATTTTATATACAGACCCAACCTTGAATGCAGTTAAAGCATTTTGTTTTCTTCAAATGCAGTCTCTTAAGTGCTGCCCCCTGTTACCCATTACCCAAGCAATGGTTTCTGCCTTTTTACATGGACCTGTAGTCGTGTGTCCCCTTTGAACTTTGTCTGCTAGTGGATCCCCTTCCTCGTCTGCCCTATGCTTTCCTGCACTCAAGAGTGAGAGAGCTGTTATTCCTGGTTTGGGGGATAAAACAGCCATTCCTAGATACTATGCTGCAAACAGACCCACAAATGCAAGAAATGAATGTCATTTTGTTGCCAATAAACAGACCCATTTTACACAGAAGCTTGAATTTTTTATTGTTCAACTATCTGCATCCACTGACTGTAAGCATAGTACACCCCAGACTTGAAAGCATAAAACAGCACGGTCTGTTCAGGAAACAGAGGCATTTTTTATGGCTAGACTTTTGAGCAGGGAAACGGTAGGAGACAAAGCTAAAAAGAAAAAATATGGGCTCAGTGATGGTAGACTCTGACATGCATTCTCAATGTTTCTCCTTTATCCATCAGACAATACAGAGCTGTTGAAAGATTTTCAACAGAAAACATTTTCAGATTTTCATTCCAGTTATATCATTCTCATAAGGGAAGAATTTGATTCAGAGATGACATTTGCAGAAATAGAGATAGATTAGAAGCTAAGAGTGCCTGCTTGAGAATAGATCAAGATATGATTATTGTGACAAAGTGTTTACTGCCCGGAGCATTTGGATTGGGCCTATACACACAGAAACACACACATACACACACACATATCCTTATGCATGCACACACGCAAACACACACACACATATACACACATATATCCATATGCATGCACACATATACACATTTCCATATGCACACACACACACACAGAAGAAAGATATGGATTAACTTTTATATATCAGTCTTTCCAGATATAGATCCACATACGTAGCCATATATGTGTAAATAGGTAAAAGATGCAAAACTTTAACTCCCACCTCTCCCCTTCCCATCTCCTGCTCTACTGCATTCATCAGGATTTTTTGATTAATGACCATACTTTATATACATATTTGGGAGCTGTAAAACTACCTCTGGAGACCAGGCACCTAAGATGGTCAAGTGAAATTAAAAGGCATAGTAATATTATACCAATTATAATAATTACACTATTACACTAAATATACTAATTATACTTTTTCTCCATTGCTTCTTATGCTCCTTTTTCTTATATTCATTGCATTTTATTTAATACTTATGTTTCCATATCAAAACATAAACACACTAGAATCTATTTTTTACTAAGAAATCTTTGACATATTTTTGGTTTTAAAAGAAGTAATTTTGAAGTTCAAGAAATCTGCTGCAATCCCCAGCACCAAAAAAAATAAAAAAGAAAGAAATCTGCTGCAAATGATGACTGGTGTTAACAACGTGTTGTGTTCTCGAGAAATGCTGAGAAAGTGTGTGTAAAGTGTTATCACAAAAATGGTAAGGACGTGAGGTAATGTATGTTAATCAACTATTGTGCATCTAGTTATTGAACACCATCTATCTATCAATATTTCAAAAGAGTGTTCTGTAGATTGTAAATACACATAATTTTATGTAAATTTCAAAAATGCAACAAAAAAGAAAAATAATTGGAACAATTGGAATACATCTAAATATATACAAACAAATTATTTTGATCCTAAACTCAAAGTTCTTCACCTCGAGCTAATGCATGCTAGATTATAAGGGAACAAAGATTTACACTGGTGAACCAGAAAAAGGGAAGGGAAGGGAAGGGAAGTGGGGGAAGGGATGGAAGGGAAAGAAAGGGAAAAAGAAAGAAAGGAGGGAGGAAGGAAAAGAAGAAGCAAGGAAGGCAGGAAGGACAAAACATGGTTTAGTTAATTACTGGTTAAAAATAGACTGACTTATGAGTTCTGACACTGAAATTACTTGAAAATTAAATGACTGGGCCTCCCAGTTAATTCCAGAGGACACCAACTGTATGACCCTACGTAAAATGGAATAGCCATCTCAAAAGGTATCTAATCTGAGAGGGAAAAAACAGTTTAGTTTAAAAGAGAATGTGCATTTACCCTGGACTAGCTCAAGGCTAATCGCATGTGATTCGCTTTTGCTTTAATGAGCAATACAGGAGGGCTCCACAGCAAGGGAGGGAAGCTAAGAGTCCTACAGCAGAGACAGAGAGACCCTGACAGCGCGCTTGGAGACGCCATAGCAGCAGCCATAAACACCTCCACATTTAGACCTTACCATGCTGACTGATGATGCATACAGGAAATTAGCAGCAAAATCGTGCTGCTTCAGGTGGGGACTGAGAGCCAAACAGTGCAAGGAAGAAGAGTGTAAAGACAGATACGGGGGGCCTCTTCATGTAAGAAAATAAACCGTGGGAGGTTTGATTTGCAAAATGAGGAAAGAGAAGCTGAGAAGCCTCAACTCACAGTTTTTGATTTTGGAATTTAAAAAAATGACTGTCTTTTACTTTTAAACCATTAAGAAGCATCTGCTGTGGCCAAGAGTTTTCTAGGTGTTGACGACGGTGCAGTAGACTCAACCGTCCAAGTCTTTCTCTTCTACTCTAGTGAAGGAGACACATAGTCGCCATGTAAACTCACAGATGACAAAGGGACGCACAGTGACAGGAATGTAGGAAAGTGGCATCAGAAGAGCAGAATGACCCCTGAATCATGACATGGGAGCCAGGCCTGGAGGGAGGCAGGGAGATGAATGAATGGCATTTATATTACCTTTGGCCTAATGGCACGCACAGCCTGGGCTTGGGGACTGCTTCTAATCTGCATGTCTGTTTGAATGTTAGTCTCTTACTATTTTTTCACAGTGCGGCTGGGGAGCCACTTTTCATCACTCACTAAGCCAAGTTTTCAGACCAGTACAGCTGGTAGGCGGTGTTTTGTTTTCTGTTACAGTATTACCAGTAACTTCCTTTTCCAAACTTCGCATGCTGCTCTGGACACATTTCATCTGAATCACAGTCCCTAGAGATGGATCCACATTTCTTCTATTCTAAGAATGTTGAGTCCTTGAAACACAGAAATCACTCATTTATTTTTTTTCTAATACTCTACTAGAGAAAGTTTGAGTATCAGTGTTACAAATGACCACAAAACACTGCCAGTTTCTTTCTATAGAATTTGATCAGATTTTTGCAAATCATATAAAAGCTCCAAAAATTTATCTGGTTTTAGATATGAATAATAAAAGACTTTTTAAAAATACTTTTATACCTGCTGGACATTTGGTGATTTAAGGAGGATAAAATATGATTGCTGCCAAACCCAAGTTTGGGTTTATGTTGTTTTTGATGTACACTAGAGCTCCGAAGTTCAGGAGCTTACATTCCTAGAGTACCCGTGAATTGCAAAAAGCTGCAAAGACAGAAGGAGAATCCGAGATTGATAAGCGTGATTGTGGAGAGTTTATCAAGCAAGATGTTCACCTTGCTGATGAAAACACTTAGCAACAGCATTTTGTGAGTTGCCCAAGGCCACCTATTTAGGGTCAAAAAGGTCCTGAAAACAGATTTGCTGATTCTCATTCTCGTTTATTTTACTTCGCCTGTGAAGAGCGATTAATAATGACATTTAAATTATGTAGTAGGTCGCTCCCTATCTTTATTGTTGCCTTCTTGTTGTTATCTTGTGGACTTACAACTCTTCATTACCTATGAGGTTGTATCAGATTTCAGGTGATGGGAGCTGAAAGCTCCAAGCACACTTTAAAGTTGACCTGCACATCAAGGCTGACCACATTAGTACTGAAAATTTCCATATCCACATGAATAAATCTGCATTACATTTGCAAACTCAGCAGCTTATTCATTGCAATGTTGAAACATTTTTAGTTCTTCATTTGAATCCTCCCTTACAGGGATGAGAAATCTGCCTAAAAAGATTGGTTAAATCAGAATTTAATATTTTATAAGTAATTATAAAGATTTTAATATATATTCTTTAGTTATTTCATAATGGATTGCTATGTTCAAAACGACCTCATTCAGTTAGGTAAGCAAAAAAAGCACATGGGTGAATGTGAATTTATGTGATAACACTCCTTTTATTCTTTCTTTCTAGAAATAAAAGAAAAACACTGATTTGGACACAAATTTTGACCAATGTAGTAGGTTCTGATTTTAGTGTTTTTCTGTTTCCAAGTAATTTGTCTTTTACCTCCAGTGAAGTCAGAGTCAAAGGGAACTTTCTCACCTAGTATAAATTCCATGTGCCCAGGTTAAAAACCAAATTCTGCTAACATCAGAAAAAAATCCATTATTTTAACTCACTTTGAAAGTATGTTTTATTTTTCTTTACCAATTTGTGCAGCGTATGTCAGATACTAGTTGTTCTACAAATATTTCTTAATGAGTTGGTGAACACTACTTGATTTCTTAAATTTGCTTTCACTAGATAAATGAGTATTAGTAGTCCTCAGAGCAGTCTATTTCCAGAGTTTTCTCTAGTAGTTACAGTACTATGGAACTTAATTTATTTTCCGAGAACAAAAAATTCAGGGGTTCCTTTACTCATACAATACTTTAAAATATGAAATTTTCTTACCTTTGAATCAGTCTACTGTCCTTAAAGAATCATGTATGTGAAATGTATTATTGTTACCATGTTTTCTTTTTGTCGAGATCAATACCTAAAACTCAGACTAAGTACAAAAATGTGCAAATACGCTTTTGGTGTTATAACATTCTTGAGAATGTTGCAGAAGTATCGAGAATTCACACGGAGAACTTCAGGAGGAAGAGGCTGTGCATTTCCACCCCTTCTCTGAGATTTTCTAACTGATTGCTTAACCTCTGTAATGTGTTGGCCCTGGATTATCACGCCAAAGGAAAAGTAGGACTCCAGGAGAAGTTCATTTAGGGAAGGAGTTGGAGCTCCTGCGGGGCTTCCGAGGTCACGGCCTCAATGGTGTGAGGGAGAACTAGGTCTGACGTTTCTGGGGGCGAATCTTGGAATATCTCCTCCATTAGCCCTGGGCTTTTGCAGTGTAGCCACAGAAACAACTGTAGCTGACTGTAGCCTGGTAAAAATTGTTTCCATCTCCTGCCCTCATTCATCTGTGCCACTATACCAAAATACTTCAGACTGGCCAATGTATAAAGAAGAGAAATTTATTTCCCAGCAGTTCTGGAACCAGGGAAGCCCAAAATCAAAACCCTGATAGATTTGTTTTTCCAGAGGGTTACCATCTGCTTTGTGGCTCCCGCAAAGACCTTATGAGACCAGAATCTGCCTGTTAACAGAGAAAAATTTGCTGCCTCCAGTCCTTAAACGCTGATGAATATTTATTTTCTTCTTTGGCTTTTTTCAGTCCAGAATTCGGGAACGCCTCAGGTGGATGCAGTAGTCCTGCCACAAGGTCTCCTCGGAGTCACCGTCAGATGCTGGTCGAGAACTCAGTGACCGGAAGTCTTGCCTGGAACTGGAATATAAGGTGACTACCAGAGTCTGTACTTTCATCTCCAAATGTTCATGTTCTTCCCCGTAAAAAAACAGGTTCCCCCATCCCACAGCCCTCAAGTCTTCTCTGTATAAAGCATCAGCTCAGAATCAAGAATCTTTTCTTATAAAATAGTGTCAGACACAGATGGGGTCCGTTGGTTCCGGTGCCTCCTGATACCCGAGACCTGAGACCCACAGGAGACTGGCTCTCTGGTGCCAATACACTCCACCTACAAAGGCCACGCAGGCACAGCAGCACGGTACCGCGGCGCCATCCCATCTGGATGGGAAAGCGGGCATCCGGGACGCACTGGGAGTCGCCAGTCCAGGGCGAGTCTGACAGGCAGCTGGCACAGCCCAAGAGCCCTGGAGCCCTCATCCTAGCCAGCGAGGCCCGGAGCTGACATTTCTTGTCAGAAGAGAGGGGCATAAATATTTTCTGCAGGAGAAGGGAGTGTGCAAACTTATTTGAAAAATCCCAAGAAATTGAAGTTCTGGGGATCTGAGGAGCCTGAAGTGTTGGAAATCTGGCTAATGAAAGCTTATAGTGACTGTCTTTTGAGAGCTAGACTGTGCCCTTCCTGCGACACCCAATTTGATGTAGCCTGAGAAACACAGACCCGGATGTCACAGAAAGTAGCCTTCCCCCGCACGAAACACGCTTGCTTTGCTTTGTTGTATCTGAGGTCTTGTGAAGAAAAAGATTGGCTTACTAATCATTTTAGCCCCATCTCATGAGTAGCCTGAACCTTCCCCAACTCAAAATCGTTTAGATTCAGCATTTAGACTTTCTAAGAGGCTGAGGCACGATAAATATTGAATGATAGTCTTACTAAATAAGGCTGAAAAGGGTTAAGTTGGAGAAAGATAAGAAGACATCTAGGCTATTACTCTTCCTTTCAAAAAACCCATTTCCGAACCTTAAGAGAACAAAGAGATATATCCTTTTCTGTATAAATCACCCAGGACACAAACCCATAAAGAAAATAATGACCTGCTTTCCTAGTTGAAAAAAGCTATTTTTTACATAACTTTTTTTTTAATTTTTATTTTTACCAAGAACATGTATTGGTACATTGTATACAAAATGATCATAATCAACGTGGTTATTTTGTACCTGTACATGATACATCTTGGTTCCCCCCTCCCCCCTTCCATTCACCCACCCCTCTCTATTTGCAACAAGTTTATTTACATTTTTCCATTTTTTTCCCTTTCATCTTACTTTTCTTTTAACCTTCCTTCTTTATCCCCCTTTTCCCTATCTAGTTCTCCTTTCTTTTGAATACTATTTTTTTAACATAATATCTATTATACCCCTTTGTCCTTATTTACACTTATGGTTACATAGTTTTTAAACTTTCAGTAATAGGTGTTAATTTTTGAAATCACAACATAATAGACAAAATGTAAACCCACTCGTCCTACCTGTTATTGGAGGAAATGAACAATGTGAGTATGGAGCAGGCGCCTTCCCTCCCGAAGGCAGAAGCGGCTCCAACCCTCTCTTCCATGTGAAGCAGTACACAGGTGTCTGTGCCTCACAGTGTTTCTTTAGCAGATTATCTTACCTAAAACACTGTTCTACAAGTTGCATTTCTTGTTTTAAAAGCACAGAGACCCTACATTTTACGTAGTGCATTTACTTTTGTCCATTTCTTTAATGACACACTTTATTTTACCTATGACCTTACCCATGACCTTACCTATGACCACATTTCTCACACCCATGAACAGGAAGTGATTTAATATTTGCAAGACTTCCTGTGCATTCATGTTCTAGACATAAGTACTTTAGGATTATTTTCACGTTCATTCCCCATGTAACTTGGTGTATGAAATCTGGGATTTGTCGGACAGAAGGAAAGTGCTCCATAGATATTTCAGGTTGCATGTCATTTCAGCTAAACCAGAAGGAGTCTGCTGCTCAGTTACAGTGCTGGCCTTGGCGCAAGAATCAGCTGGTCTCAGGTCTTGGCTCTGCCATTTTCCAGCAGCGGCGTCTGACGATGCCACTGTGTCCTCCTTGGCATAAACAACCCCTGTTCTGATGGACAAGTTCTCCCTTGCTCCCATTTGGAGATGAGCACCTCACCTCTCTTACTGCTTCTGCCCATCCCTCTTTCCCCTGGAGAGCCAATGGAAGCCCCGGAACAGCCCCTATTATTTCGGTGCGTGTTGGTTTTGAAACCACAGTTGACCCAACACTGAGATTCATCTTTGAGGCCCTGTGGAAGAGGCCTGGGTTCCTCCATCGCTTTCAAGGCTGGGCGGGAGCCACCACGGTGTGTGTACACCATCTTGGAAGGGTGGGCAAATGTGCCGTGGGGAGAAATCTGACCGATGGGGCATGGGACAAAGGGCAGCCCAGACATGATGCCTTCCCCGTTCTTCATCCAAAGACGTTTTGCAGCCTCCCAACAAGGAGGGCTTGGCTTATCCCGAAGACGCCCGCCTTCACTTAACAGTCAGTTCATTTTCCTGTGAAACTGTGACCAACTCAGTACTGACAACCACCATCCACATTGGCTTTCCCTCCTTCGATGTCTCATTTTCCTTTTGAATTCACTTTTGAGGCTTTGTGATGGCACCTTCTAGGAAGGCTTAGCAGGCAGGATTTGCTTCAGGTTCCAACTCTGTTTTCTAAGAAAGCAGGACTGCTCAGACATGCCCAGACAGGGTTATTGTGAGGATCTGTACTTAGGAAAATGTGTAGAGTATAGTAAATTCTGTACAGTACTAAAAAACAGATTGTATTATAAAGGAATGCAAATTATATTTAATCCATATAAGAATAAGTTATAAGTATGGTATGATACAGTAAATCTATTTTATTTCGGTGTAAGGTTTGATTGGAAGTGTATAATTTTCACAAATTATTCTTTGGTTCTCCACAAAGAAAATATATTTATACACAATCTATTGGTTTTTAGGTCCAACAATTCCAACATCATTTAATTGTTGTCATAATAGAATTTTCACTATCTTAATGAAGCTTTACTTTTTTCTCAAAGATTTTCTATTTACCCCTAAATTTTAATTATAAAATATCCAGAAATAGACATAATATTAAGATACTAGAATATTGTGTTTCTCAGTACTTCCTATTATAACTCCGGCAAAACACCATTGTCTAGTTGAAAAAAGTGCCAGACTAGAAGCCTGAACCTGAACTTAACTTGCCATCCCACCTCTTGTTAGTTGTGTAACTTGAGGTCAGCCACACACATCTCTTGGTCTCAGATTCTTGACACCAGCTAAATGACCTCAAGAAACGTTTCCCCTGTGACACACCATTAATTTATTTGCAAAGTGACTTTTGCATGCATACATACACATTGCTCCAGCTGAAGCAAGAACCAACCTGTACATATACATAGTCCAGCTCATCCAACTTGATCATTATTCTATCAGAAAATATTTTGGGGTGTTTTCTTTTACTAGGAAACTCATTCATTCTGTTACTCATCTAGTATCTCTTAAGTCACTACCATGCACCTTGTATCGCAAAGTATTTGAATAAAATGGTGAGAAATTATGACTCCTCACTCTACAAACAAAACTATCTATATTTTTCCTGAAATTATTTATCCTCATGTTTGCAAACAGCGTCTTCCTGGTGAGTCTCAGGGTGAGCCTCAGTTATTGCTGACATTCAAGCCAACCATCTCCCGGCCAGGCTCTCAGTGTTATGGGCACTACCACAGTGTCCTGCCGGCCCCGGCTGGCATCCAGTCCAAGGAATTCAAAGAAATACTGTTTGTAATCACTGTGGCTGGTGACTGCTGTCCAGCATCTACATATCACCTTCAGGTCTTGCTGCTTTTCTAAGTTTTGGTGGCTTTTTACAATATAACTGAGTTAATTTTTCATATATAAATTTTATTAAGAGATACCACACACTAAATTACCTGTGTTCCAGGAATTGCAGCATCAATAACCCACCTTTCAGTACACTCAAGGCCGCTTTTCCCAAGGTCTGTAGTGACCCAGGCAGAGGAATCAGTGCTAACAACCACCATCCACACCCAATGCCATTTTGGAGAAAATCTGCCAATTCCAGAGAAACCATCTGCTGATCCCTAGTGCAGTTTGTTCTTCCTGATAAGTGAGATCATTTGTATGATCAGAGATGCCCAGAGAACTAGCCTCAAAATCAGATGGAGGAATAAGAAAGACCTTTTCATTATAAGAAAAGAAAATAATTCAGTAAGTCTGCAAATCTGGAATCAACTTGAACTGAATTTTATTTTTATTATTATTATTATTATTATTTGAACTGAACTTCATATTCTAGATTTAAAGCATTCAGGGCATTGGCCGGCAAATTTCTAAATAAAACCAAACTGTTACTTTTTCCTGTGAGGGTTAACTGTTTGGAATAAGTTTCAGATTTCCGTTCTTTCAAAATATGGAAGCAGCAATACTCTAAGATGATGATAGTAATGCATGATTATGTTACAATTTCAGCATATGTTTCTTTGCATGTCTATATACAGACACAATTTCCAGTCCTCAGTACTCAATTGTAAACTTCCATAGTGGTATTTATCAACATACTTTGAAATTGTTTGCTTTTCTGCTTCCTACCAGGATTTTAGACTCCTGGAGGATAAGAAGGGACTCTAGTTGTTCAAGATTTTATCACCAGCATAACAAATTTCACAGAATTGTTTCATAAATCTACCAAAGTTAAATACACACATACTCTAACTCAGAAATCTTACGGCTGGTGTGTACCCGACAGAACCGCATACCAGTGTGCATCAGTAGATTTGTACAAGAACACCCCTAACTAGATGGTCCTCAACAGATGCTTTTATTTTCTTATTTATTATTTTTTATTAGCCCTTGTTTGCACTACATAATGATCACATTCCTCCTAGGGTGTTGGGACATGTAAATAACACAACTTAATTTGATTTTTAAAATCCCTCTTCCTCTCCATTCCTTCCTTCCTCCCTTTAGCTCTTGGGCCCCTTCCCATTTGCAAAAGATCCATTTTGCAAATTTTATTTTATTCTTTCAGTTTTGTTAATATTGAAAACTATATGAAGGTAGTTATTTTGAATATTCAATTAAATCTGGCCATTTTGCATGTAATTAATTACTTATAGGTTCTATAATCTAAAATCACTTTTCAAAACAAAAACTTGAAATTATTGATCATTTTCTCCTATTAATACTATCTGAAAACTTGCTTGTTGGTTTTGTTAATGGAGACTAGAGAAGAGAGGGAAGGCTTGTACCTATACTGTCTGTATCCTAACATCAGAGTCATGTAAATCTTCTGACCACATTAAAGGAAAACAAATTAAAACAGAAGACCAAAAACTCATACTGTTAGCAATCACAAAATCATCTATTCTTAGCTCTGGTTCATTTTGCTGTCTTTGTTTGTATTCCTATGTTCACACCATAGCAGGGTTCACTTATTCTGTCTTGATCGCATGGCTCAGTGGCCTTCAAAATGTGTCAGTGCAGTGGGGAAATGAGAAAGGAATTGTATAGTTTGGGTTTGGAGTATGCACAGAGCCCCGTGTGTGAGAGGCTTGGTCCCTAAACCATGGCACAAGTGGGAAGATGCAAAGCCTCTAGGAGGTGGGGCCTCAAGGGAGGTTTTAGGTCCAGGGGGATCCCACCTCTTCCTCCTTCTTTTGCTTCTAGCTGTGAGGGGTGGTTTCCCCTGCCATGTTCTCCTTCCATGATGTACTTCCCACCATAGGCCCAGAGCAAAGTGGCCAATGAGCAATGGACTGAAACCTCCACACTGCAAGTGAAAATAGAACACTTCCCTTTATAAATTGATTTGCCTTAGACATTTGTCACAATAATGGAAAACTGACAAGCACAGAATTTCAATTTTAAGTGGTTGAAGGCAACAGAGAGCTTGAAGGCAACACAGAGAAAACTTCAGAGGGCTCCAGCTCCTGCTAGATGTTGGGATGTGGAAGTTCAGAATCTGCCTGTAGTGAAGAATTTAAGCACACCACATGATCCCCAGACATCATAAAAACCAAGGCTAAAAGATGTTAGGATAATTATTGGGAGAACTTGGTGGATTGGGTTGGCTTTATCTGCTAAATTTTTATAGAAGCAAACCAAAATGCAACTCAGAGTAAATGGTCATACACTAAAAAATGAAATTTACTCTTAACCAGTCACAAACTGCCTAGACTTCAGTGCCACTTTAACCAAGCAAATGTTTCACTTCTCTTGCGTCCTCAAATACCTCATAAAAGACTCTCCCATAGAGCCCAAACCATATGTGGCTTGGCACTAACCTATTTATAAATGCTTTGACATGTGCCTCAGTTTATCTGTTTCACAATTTAAGGCCAAACTTTAGTTTCAGGTATGAGTTAAAGAGGAAAAAACAGGACTCACAATCAGTCGTTAATTGAGGAATAAGTAATAAGAAAGAAAAGTTGAGAGAGTTACATATTTTAGTCAGGAAATAATCAAATTCACTGAATTCCCATTATTTCCATGCTGGCTATGGAAAGCGTGCCCTTAGGGTTCTACTAAAGGGAAAAGGATCTGCACAGACTTTTTCTGATGAAAACATGGTGCAGTCTGTTCCACTAAAAAAAAGCTAATAATTGCCAGGAAGCCAAAAATTAGCGCTGAAACCTAAGACTTAAACCTAAGTCAAGTAGCCATGGGATAAGCATGAAATTAAAAAATCAATTATCTCACGTGCTCATCAGGCAATATTCATATTTATTTCATATTGCTGTGTTCAAACATGAACAACTATGTGTTTATGATCAACTGTATAAAGTCTGTAATACTAAAAACATTTTCCAAGTAATTTAGTTTTGGGCCCTGAACTGAAGTTTCCGAATGCTAGTGAATGAGTGAGACGGATTTGGCTAAGAAGCCTGTTGAATTTTAGCACTTTTTTTTCCCATATGAAAAGGCCAGCAGACATTCATAAAACAAAAGAGGCAAATGGAAAAGACACATGCCAAAAAAGCTAGAGGGAATGTTCTAAAAAGCTCCATGAAGAGAGGGACAGCCGTAAAGAAAGAAACAGTAGTTTAAGTACTTGTAAAACGCTGAGCTGAGAAAAATGAATTTAGAAATCAGATATTAAATCAAAATAAAGTTGTAATCTTTATGTAATTGTATAATGCATATTAGCCCCTAAAAATCTACTAAAGGCAACTTTACTTACATTCTCTGAGTGGGAGTGATGATATATTTTCTCAGAATTTACTATAACTTGCCTTTTTAAATGTTGAGAAAATAGGAGAAAATTATATTGAAATGAGACTTCCACTCTCATTCACATTAAATTTAATTGCAATATTTTTTCCTGCACAGACACAAGTAACGTCAGTGCTTTTGGAGTTGCTGACTAATATTACCTTAAAAACTACATTAATAATCACTAGAAGGTGTTAGGTTCTCAGTGACACGTGCTGTAAATTAACCAGATATTAAAGAGTGGTTAGAAAGAGCACTCCAACTGCTGCTTTTCAAAAATCTAGAGTCAAACATCTCACATAAAGAAATAACTTTGTTATTCTCAAAAATAAGAGCAATCTTATGAAAATGAAATGCTTGACATTTTGAACAAAAACATTTTCATATACAATATTCGGTTGAGATTGGCATTCCTAGTTCTGCATGGAACAGATTAAACTTTCCTTGTCACAAATTTGGCTTTGAACATGTTTCTTCATCTTCTAATCTGTTCCATTGGTCCTGGGGTCTGTTTTTGTGCCAGTACCATGCTGTTTTTATTACAGTAGCTTTGTAATATAGTTTTAGATCAGGGATTGTGATGGCCCCTGCTTTGCTTTTGTTGCCCAGAATTGCTTTTGCTATTCTAGGTTTCCTTTGGTGCCCCAAATAAATTTTAGGATTGTCTTCTCTAATTCTGTGAGGTGTGCTATTGGTACTTTAGTTGGGATTGCATTAAATCTGTATAGCAGTTTTGAGAGTGTGGCCATTTTCACTATATTGGTTTCTTGAAACCAGAGATCATTTCCTCAGAGAACAGCACAAGGAGAATTGGAGGCTCTGTGAGCAGGTGCCCGAAGCCTGGCGAGTCCGCCCGTCTCAGGTGGAGCTGTGCAGGGGCAGGGAGGTGCTGTCTGTGACCCACTTCCAGGCATTTCAGGAAACATGAGATATGGCCTGCTGCTGGGGCATCCCATATCGCTTGCAATTACTGTAAAACATTCATATACACAGAGAACAATCCAAACTACTGCCTTGGGAAAATTCAAGAGATCTCTCTCTTTCCTTCTGAGATTGATACAGTACATTTTCCACAAGATTAGATAGTTCAGTATTGTCTTTAACTTTCTTGTGTATGATTCTTTGAGAATACATATATGTTTCACTCATCCACTCACCACCAAATGGGCAGCCTCAATTTTAAGCTGTTTTTATTTGATATTTAATAATCACTTATTAAAATGTAAAAATGACCCAGCAGGTTCTTGTCTATCTCCAGGGATCATTAGCACAGATGCAATAATTTCGCCGTGAACTTGGGAAAGCTTCCTTCCTTCGCTGTGACGTGGCCCTGCAGCGCTTAGTAAATGATGCGTGTTGCAGGCCTCGCACTAGCTTCGGGAAAGCTCTTCCCCAGCAGCCCTGATAGGGAACCGAGAAAGAGACGGCAACCCGAACATCTCACTGTCAGCTTTTTAAAAGGAAATATGGAGGTGGTACAAGGAGTGGACTAGGGACCGGGGTGGGAGCAGGTCAGCTGTCTCCCAGGTTGCTCGAGAGGTCTCGATTTCTTAGTCTGGAGAGAGTTGATTCTGTTCTCAAGATGTTTTGAATTTGCGTGTGTGCATGCGTGTGTGTGTGTGTTCAACACCGAATACTGTGCAAGAAATCTCTCGGGACGATATGTACGTGTCGAGCTTCAGTTTTATTTTGTCAAATATCATCCTTCTTTAGCTTGTTTTATGTTGTCCATCACGGTGGACCCCGCATTTGTCCCGCACGTTTGTTTCTGTAATTTATATGCATCTTTTGCTCAAAGCTTGGCTGAGTGTCCAGCAAACACTGACTCTGTCACAGAATCCAGCGGGCTGCACAATCTCTGCCACAGAGCTGGACACTAATTCCTTTTCATTTCTGTAATTATTTGTTTTTGTGTTTCCTGACTGTAGCTCATGAGCCCGACACAGTGGTGGAAATATTCCAGATCCTTATCAAGCACATGGTAAGTAATTAATTGGGTTCTTTTAATGATAAAATCTGTAAGGGCTCAAACAATGTAACCTTATCATTCTTTCATATTGAAAAAGCAAGCAAAATAAGCCTTGCATGCTAAAAACAGATTTAGTATAATCTCAATGTGAAATTTAAAATCAGAACTTATTAAAAGTCAAAATACTAATCATTTTTACTAAAGAATAATGGAGGTAATACTGATTTATAAAATGGTAGCCTTTTCAAATTTCATTTATTGTGTAATACTTAAAGAGTAATATTTATTAAAGTGATTTGAGAATAAGAAAATTTCTAACTTACTGGAAATGTGGCTATTACATCTCTTATAAAAATTACTAAATTACACTAAAGCTGTTATCCTGTGATGTCTTATGATCACATTCACATCCTTTTATGAAATACATTCTACT
The DNA here is from genome assembly GCA_004026905.1 of Hystrix cristata. Taxonomy (NCBI): domain Eukaryota; kingdom Metazoa; phylum Chordata; class Mammalia; order Rodentia; family Hystricidae; genus Hystrix; species Hystrix cristata. Next base: position 28,794 of record PVJO010007508.1, read on the forward strand.
TAGTAGTTGCTACCATGGCTACCTACATTCTTTTTTGAAGTCATGTTTATCACAAGAAATTTCCATTCAAGTTATAATGTAAACTTTATAATTTTATTGGTTTCTTATAATAGTTTTGGTATAAATATTTCATGAAAGATTATACTTTGTTGTTCAGTGAAAGCTAGTTTTGACTATACAAAGGTTAGATTTTGTTAGCTTTCTAATTTGGATTTATAAAAATCCCTCGTAAGTATCAAATCTTGCTTTCTTCCCCATCGAAGACACTGGTTTGGAGATTTTCCCAGACGTTCTTTTTAGTTGATGTTCTTCTCTACCTGCTCTCTCCCTGTATTATTTCTCTATTCCCCTCGACGGAATAAACCAGTTAAACCAAGCTATCACATCTAGCTAATGGCTCTGCTCCATGAAAGACAGAAGATGAGAAATGACTCCAAATAGACTGCTAAAGTTAAAGAAAAATAAACAACTTGCTTTTGTTTGGTTTGCATGTACTCACTCTCCTGCTGGGCAAATTTCCTTCTCAGTGAGGTCCACAGGGCTGCGGATTTGAAAAGAAACTGGGAAACCCTTTCGCTGCCAGCAGTGGAGGCTTTGGGAGGGAGTGAACCCGTATTGAATCGTCTGCTTGTAATATTCCCAAGATCAGTCGTCCGTTTCATTTCCTGTTTTCTTTCATTACCTGAAACTCGAAGGTGAGGCATAAGTAGAAAATTTAGAAGAAAAAATAATGAAACAGTCTAACTTGAGGGCTAGAAAAATGAAAGAAACAGATTCTTATTATTCATTTTCTATGATCTGTAATTTATCAACTTAAGGAAATATGCTTGTACGGTTTTCAATCAAAAGGAGCACACGTTAGATTTACGTGAAACCAGCAGACACACATATTAAATGTCCCAGTGCCACATCCAGCCTCGGGCCTGGGAGAAAACCTCGTGACCAATGACCTTCACCCTTGTAAGATCTAGTACCCATTTGGATTCTACTGCTCCCTCAGCACCATCGCGTCAGGGCCTCTGAAGGAAACCTGAGCTTCTCTCCAGGAGCCAGGAAAGTCTGAGGCTCCTGAACAATCCAGAGAATAGATGAATCCAAGTAAGTTTTAGTTCTCACAGCCATCTTCACCACCCCCCACTACTTGCCGCCCTGCACGTTTAGCTAGTTAGATATTCCTATCATTCTCTGTCGTGGTCAACTTGAGCTGCTAAAACAGAACCCTATAGAAAGGGTGGCTTCGACTACATACATGTGTCCCTCAGAGTCCAGAGACCAAGGTGTTGGCGGGTCTTAGTCTCAGGGAGGACTCTCCTTCTGTCCTGTAGACAGCAGCTTCATGCGGTGTCCTCACAGGGCAGTGAGAGAGCACTCTAGTCTCTTCCCGACCCTATAAAGACACCAATTCCACGATGGGCACCACCCTCACAACCTCGTCTGTGTCGATGGCCTCTGAAGAGCCTTTTCTGTGGTAACTGACAGCTGATCCTCAGGGCTCCAGCATGCAAATTTGGGGCTGGTGAGATCACTGAAACATTCACTGTACATTCCTTAAGAACTTCCTTCTCTTCAAAGCCTGACAACCTTCCAATAATTTCTTCTTTTTAGCTGTTGAGTGAACCTTCTGCCTTACAGAGAAATGAGTGTTCATTAGGAGAAGTGTTCTCACCTTCTCCAAAATCTAAACATTGAATGGATTCACTCCCAGGGCTGGGTGTCTCTTCCCCGGGAAAAGTCCTGGATCTCCTCTAGCTGTTTCTTTCTTCTCATAAACTTTTAGCTACTAGAGATGATCTTTACTTCCTCTCTCTTCACATCTCTCCCTCTACTTCTAGTCGTTAGCATTTGAATAAGGTTAAACCTTTTCTGTACAAAAATGTACTGGCTTGCTCCCTTACAGCATAGCTTTTAGCACTGTACAGAGCACAAAATTCTTGACAGGTTTGGCTCTACTCACTTTCTCCAAGTTCTTACCCACTTAGCATTTTTCAACCTAAAAATAACTATTTTCCGTGTCCACAACTCCATTGAGAAACGCGCTTGCCAAAGTAACTCTGGCTCCTTGTGCTTCGGTGCCGAGGGCCTCTGAGTGGTGGGGTAGCTCGGGGTCCCAGCTTTGGCAGACACCGATTACACGGCTTTTCTCTGCCCAGCTCCTCTACCAACACGGTTCCTTGCTTTTCTTCCCATCCACTGGGATGTTCCTTCCTAGTCTCCATTACATACTGTGTTTCCTCTATTTGCTATTTAACATTGGATTTCCTTGGCTTCTATTTTAGACCTTTTCCTGTCACTTTAAAATTCTCACAGACTTTAGAATGTCACACATAGACCTCCTGATAAATTTTACCTAAGCCACTGCCTAGACGGCTTCTGATTGCTGCACTAGGCATGTAGGGATCAAATACTATTATTAAAAGGCATGCCGGCGCTGACTTCATCTTTCCCACCAATGAGAGCATCTGCCAGCTAAGTAAGCAGGGCCGTGCTGCACCCAGCCATCCAGGCTGAGGGTCCTGGCCTCGACTTTCACACTTCCCAACCCTTCGCCACCAAATTGATTCAACCATCAACTAGTTCTGTAACTTAAAATAAGTCTCGAGAAATATCTCAGTTTTACAGTGTCTCTTGTCAGTTCTGCACCTGATTTCTTAGCCACTATCTTCTCTTAGAGTCCTGTGTGGGCTTCTCACTCGCCACTTGGCTTCCACTACTGTTCTCCCCATTCTACTTCCAGAAATGTAAACAGGCTCAGCTCCATAAAATGCCAGTCAGAACTGAAGAAATGTTTCTGTGGAGTCTTATGATATTTTCTGGTTTGTAGCATAACTATCTAAAGTGAGTTCTTGTCGCTCCAGCCAAATTCCAATTGCTCAATTGCGCCGATCTTTGCTTACATCAGTTTATCCATATTCATTCCTATCAATTCTTTCTCCATCAAAGGATTTCAACCACTCCCAATTTTATCATCACATAATAACCTCTTACTTACTATTAAAGTCATTTTCTTTGGAAGGACCGCTCTGATGACCTTTGCAAATTTAACTCACAAATGCTCTGTCCCTTTCTCACCCTACATGTGGACTTCAGAATATGCTTCTGTACTTCCGAACCACATCTTCTGCTTACTATTTGATATTTCCACTTGGACACTATCGAGGCATCTAATAATTAGTAAGGTCAAAATGAAACTTCATCTCTAAACCCAGTCTCACGGTCTCTACACACAGAAATTGGAACCTCTATCGTCCTTGAATCTTTTTCCTTGCACTGCACATTAAAGGTGGTTGTGTGCTTATCATGTCTCTGGATCTCAGCGATACCGCACTGCTGGCACGGCCCCCCGCCCAGTCCAACCCTGGTCCTTGCAGGGTGCTCACAGGTCCAACCCAGGCCCTAGCTGCAAAGTGGCTCACACCTGTTCCTTGCTTCTGTCTTTGCTCCCACCAGTGTTTCTGTGTTTGTTTTTTTGTTTTGTCACAGAAAATGCAGCTGTCCCTTGGAAACCCAAGTCAGATCACGTCACTCTTCCCCCACAATGGAGTTCAATTTCTTCTCTAACACCAGCACTTACCATTGAGCTCCTCATTGTCCTTGGTTTCTACTAGCCTCTGCTGTTTCCTGAGCATGCCGAGCCCTCTCCTGCTTGAGGGAGTTTTCTGCGCCATTCTACCTGCCTAGAAGGGGCTTCTGAGTTCCACACTGAGCTCCTTTACCTCCATGGGAGTGGACTAAAATGCTACCATTTTTAGCGTGACCTTCAGAGCCAACCAGTCAAAACCTTACCACCATACTACACGAAACCAGCTACAGAATTAATGCGACCCTACTGTAATGCCAATGACATTTTTCACAGAAATGGGACAACAGTCCTGAAATGTGTATGGTAGCACAACAGATCCCAAAAGCCAAATAAATCTTGAGAAAAAGAATAAACTGGAAGCATCACAATAACTGATTTCAGAACCTGCTACAAAGCTGTATTAAACAGCATGAACTGACATAAAACAGACACATAGCCCAAAGGAACAGAAGAAAAAGCCCACAAATAAATGCACCTATTTATCCATTTGGGGGACATTCTTTTTTCATAATATATGTTTGTTTTGTTTTGTGAGTACTTTTCTTTGTATCTTTTCTTAGTGCATATTTACAGTATGTGATCTTTACATCCATTTTGAAGAGTGGCTACATGTACATAATGCGGCTTCTTTCTTTTTTTCTTAATCCCCTTCCCACCTCTAAATCTCATTTCCCTATTTTTATTTCTGCTGTTATCACTATCCTTAGCTCATGTATATTACCTCTAGTATTCGCATTCATTGGGAATATTAGGTTGCTGTACGTGGCGTACTTTAGTTCTATTCACTTCCTCTTCCCTTTCCTATCCCCTTGTCCTCGGTCTCCTGGATCCCTTCAGATTTGCAAGCGATCCAACCCCTTGTCTTCTTCTGTCCATCCTTTAGCATCCTCTTTGATTATATTTTGCCATACTCAGATGAGAGATACTACACGGTGTTTAAGTTTGTGTGACTGGTTTATTTCACTTAACATTATATTGTCCAGATGCATCTATTTTCCTGGTCTTCAATAACTCCACCTATTTACCTATTTTTATCACTGATCTTCAATGAAAATATCAAGAACACACAATGGGGAAAGAAGAGTCTCTTCAAAATAAATGATACTGAGAAAATTAGAGATCCACATGTAGAAAATTGAAATTTGATCCTATTCTCATCCATGTATGAAAGTTAATTCAGCTTATTACAGTTAAGAACCATATACTGTATAGTTGAAGATCGATGAGAGTAGATTTGAAATGTTCTTTATACAGAAAAAAGTGAAAAGTATGTGAGATGATAGGTATGATAATGGCTTGACTTAGCTATTCTACAATGCATATGTAAGCAAAACATACTGTACACCATCAGTATAATTTTGGTCCATTATTTAAAAGTCAATAAATTAACGAAGTAGGAACATTTCAGTGTTTATAGAAACTTTGCTTTTTACTTCAAAAACTGGAAAATGTATTCTAAGAGAGGTGACTGCTAATAAGACAGTTCTCTGTAATAGTTTGCATTCACGGCAGGAAAGCATTAAATGGCAGGCGGGAAAGCATCTTGCTGTCATTCCAAGCAGCCGCCAGCTTGCTTCTTGCACCAGCTGCTCTGCAACCCTGTCGGCCACATGCTCTGGGAGCTGCAATATGTCTTTAGGCCAAAGAGCAGTAGAGCTGATAGGATGGTTGTAAACCTCAAAGTTAGTAATTATATCTGATTTCTGAGCCTGGCAACAGAAAACTTGAAATTTATCAATGAAATTTAATTATTGGTCACATTTTTTCTGTATCATAAGTTTTGTATTATTCAATATCTCTTTGGAGTTAGCTCGTTGGAATGAGCTATTAAGGACGGCTGAGGTGAGTCTTCTTTCGTGATTGATCATGAGTCGGTGCCTCTGTCCCCACACATTCAGGGCCACCAGGAGGGTGACACAGAGTGAGCTTGTATAACTCAACCGGTGCAACCCTGCAGAAGCTATACTTTCCATGTTTTTCTTTTTTTATCTTTCATTTTATTTTATTAGTACATGTTTTAAAAGCCAGAGCTGCTAAGAGGAAGCAAGAATAAAACATGAGGCTTTAGATATGTGAAATATTGCTCTTCACCAATCGGGGCATTTGAAAAAAGTATTCTTATCAGTGTTTTAAATTCTCTGTCAAATACTGTTCAGGCAGCTGTCTGTCACCATCTTCTTTCTGACAAGAATGCTAAAGAAGATAAGCTTTAAAAGGATAAAAAAAGTAAATTATAAATGCTGGTGTATTCAAATTAAATCATTAAAGAAATCAATATCTTAATGTTTATATTGTTTGATAACAATTGCAGTTGAAATGCAAACATCTAGTATAGATTTAAATGTTTTTTTCCTGACACCATGCAAATACGACAGCATACAGGGAAAATGTATTGCAATAGAGGGTCCGTTAGGCACGTAAACAGTGATGATCTTGGGCTACATTCCAACCCTGGAGAAAGGCACGTTTGCTTTTTACAATGAAATCTGTCACCCACGTGAAGGAAAGAAGCAGTGCCTATAGCTGGCTATTTTTCAGATTACAGACTAGGATTCTTCCTACATAAGGAAAAGACATTTTGTTTATGTGCTATATTAACAAGACTCCAAACAACTGAATGAGACAACAAAGGAAACTCATTCTAGTTCGATCTAGTAAAAACAAGACTGAGAAAGTGTTCCATGCTAAGTTTGGAAAATATCACCACCAAACTGGAAGGGATCCTAAAACCTGGGCTGCTCACTCCTCGGGCACCGGGGTCGAGAAACTGGTCCAAGTGTAGCACTCAATTCCAGCAGCCTACTGAGCGCTCCAAAACCCACACTGTCTGGATAGCTGCTTGTGAAAGTGAGAAGAACCAGACATTTTCGTCATTGTTTCTGCCTTCCGGATAACTTCCCACTCTCATTACGTGTTAAAACTCTTCTCTACCTGCCTGCTTTTCTCTGTGTCTTGTTTTCCCCTTCTGCAAAAACCACTAGCTATTTTTATACAAGAATCTCAGTTTTTTGTTTGACGTTTTTTCTACTTGGGATGGGTGATTTATGTTATTATCTATATTTTTATTTTTATTAGTGTGTGTTTGCAATATGTAATAGAAGTTTCACCAGACCCAGCTATACCTCTCCTGGGTACATCCTGGAAAGAACTGAGGACATCACACAACAGTGACACACGCTTACCAAGGTCACAGTGCGCCAATCTCAGCACCTAAACCCAGAAATCTCCATTTTACTCTGACTACTCCATTTAACATGACCTTTATGTAAATATGCACAGATGTTCTAGTTTCATGCCTTAGTGTATACAGTATAAACATTTTTTAAGCTTTTGGCTGTCAGATTTGCATTTATTTATATGTTAATATTTATAAACATGGTATAAATATGGTATATAAATATACCATACATTCAGATATCTCTTTTGTTTATTATTTAGCTTTTTAAAAGATGGACAGCTGGAACAGAGTAATTGGATGAAATCCTAAAAACCCAACACAAAGTGTCACAGCTAAATTTTCACTGACGGTACACGATTGTAAGTTGGTCAGAGAACTGACCTTCACGGTGAGATGTATAGATTTGGTTTATGCAACATTCAAAACAAGAAATTTGTTGAGAAAAATACTAAACTCTAGTTTCCTTTGTTCTAGACTGTTAAACGCTCCAAAATTTGGGGAAGAAATAAGGGCCAGTAGTGCGAACCCTTTGAGCTGACAGTTGCATGCCGTATGCCAGGAATCTTTTACGAATGCAGCAGTCTTTCCACTCAAAATAATTTTCAACAGAGCGTGTGTGCGTGAGAGTGTTTGTGTATGTGTGTGTGTGTTTACACAACCGTTTAAATGCTGACTTTTAAATCCTGAGGAAAAAAGGAACTAAAGCAATACATTTGTCTTTTACAGTCCTGTTAAGTCCGGAAGTGGACTGTGAGCTGCTGCCCTGCTATAAATTACAGTTCCTGGAGATTGTGAACCTGACCACAGTAAAGAATCAAAGAAACAGAGTTTAAACTAAGAGAAGATGATTTATTTAAACATGGCAAGAAAGGGGGAAAAGAAAGATGGTAGAGAGCTACTCGATGAGTAGGGAGCAATGGAAAGTGAAATACTCATACACCCTTCTCTGTAGTCCCTTTAATTGGGTTTTTCCTTGTGTTGGCCCTTGGAATACTATTGGCTCTTTGGCTTGTCCATCACCTTTGCCTGGGATTTCTCTCTTAGCCCCATGACCTTTCTTTGTCCTTTGGCAGAGAGTAAGATAAGGTCACAGTAGTTGGGACCCTCCCAAAACTAGTTCCTTTGCCTTTGTCTCTTTAACTGTTGGAATCTAGGTACCTTTATGTTTCTAAATATTGGATTATAGCTGTCTGTGCCTTTCAGAGTCTCGCTGTACAGGTCAAAATTGTCTATTAATTTTTAATAATGTCCAATGAGGCCTTTGCCTTACCATTTCCCTACCTGTGGGGACCCCTGTCCCTACAGTCCCACCAAAACTACTTTCTCTACTGTTTGTATTTCCTGCCATGTTGGGGATCTCCCTAGCGATCGAGGATAAAGTACCAAAACTCATTTGGACTCCTTGCTCTAGCTCACACAGGGAAACAATAGGTCCATACTGTAATCCGATTCTGCCTCCTGTCATCTCTCAGGGTGCCCTTCCCGCTGCCTTCTGGCCCCGGTGGGTCTGCCCGCAAGAGAGATGAGAGGAGTTTAGTTTATGATGCCTGCCGTGAAGACACACTGGGATGGTCCCGCCTTAGTACATACTAGGAGAGACACAACTGATGCTCTCAGAATGCAAACTTACGGGTTATAATCTACTATTTCCAAAATCATTTCATGCCAAAATAGAACATTAGAATGTTACGCTGAATTCAGTCTTTTCGATCTTAAATTCTGCATTTTTCATATTTCTGAAGAATAATATGATAAAAAAGCTATAGGGTACATATGATGCCTCATTGGAGCCTGAGGCTAAAGGGAAATTCAGTAATACCAGTTCTCTTTTTATTAGTTTGTAGGATTTCACCATGACACTAATTCTGATTCTTAAAAATAGTATTGAATGTTCTTTGCACCCCCTCAGATTCTGCAAAGCAAAGTGAGGTCCTCACCAGTCACACCCTACCCCGGAGCCGGATGCATGTATGAAATACTTTCTCTATGTCCTTTGTGTGGCACTGAAGATTTGCTCACCTGAAATGTAAAAGTTTTTATGTTTCCGTCTTTGTACATGTAGCCCTGAAGTCTGTATTTTCTTACTTTTTGTTTTGTATTGTAGGAACCACTAAACCCCACCAAACCACAGAGCAAATTAGACATTACAGACAAAGTGTACAGTTTAGATTAATGCTAACGTCTCAGATGTCACTTGATTTTTGAGTAGTCTACTTATGCCTGTGAATGGCTTTAGCAAAGCCACTAAAATTTCTTAATATCTTTGTAAGTTTTGAAGGTGAAATGTTTATGCACTGTGCTTTGGAAAACATGACTCGGGGATCTTCAAGAGGAAAAGCTTGCTTAGGAGCAGGAAGTGTCTGGACTTGCTCCTCGTCAAGTTTATAGGCTGTATGTTGAAGGCTGTCCTTCCCATTTTGTTGTTATTTTGATGCACCACTTGACAATGTATGCAATAGAAGGATCGTATTGACTTAGGTTTCGTGTATTTGTGGTGTGAGTCGGAACTGCTGATTTACCAGGATGCACCAATACCGAGAGGCATTTTTATCCTTTGGCTGAAGTCACAGAGCAGGAGGAGAGACTCCAGTAAGGATCATATGTCCCTGTCTGAGAGGATATTCCTCCTTATCCAATTGCCTTGTGTCTCTCCCTCTACTTGGCTTTCCTGCCAAAGTCTGCGCTGGCATTAAAAGGCAATTAGTTCTCAGTCTGAGAACCCTGTAAGATTTCCAGAGCCTCCACACGAAGAGGCGACGACCCTCCTACCAGCTCTGTGCCTCCTGAAATGATTTCCCGGCACACACCAGGCAAGGCCGAGCTGCAGGAGGCCTGGCTCTTTGGCAAGAGGAAGTTTCCAAATTTGGAAAAGCCATGAGTAGAAGTGGAAAATTTTCAACTCTACTTCTACATTTTAAGGTATTCTTTCAAAATTCCCTCAGAAATAGTGTCTCAGAAATGCTGTTGCTTTTAAAATACTGATAAATCTATTGTGTACAGCTGTCAAGTGAAGCAGGTTCGCTGACAAAGCCATTTGATGTCACACTCTCCACTTCTTATTCCTATTTCTTCAGAACCACTCAGCTAAATATCCTCATTTTATAAAGGAAGAAAGTAAAATATCACAAAGTTGGAAGATTTACACAGTAGCACTTCCTACCTAGTGACAGAACCAGCTTGGGAGCTGAGATCTCCCGTCTGTGACTGTATGGCGGGTTGATGGATTAGCAGAACAGTTCCATGGCAATCCCAGTCTAAGGTCACCTGTGATGAGGCGACTAAGGCTGGTGCCCTTCATGAAGAAAGCTTTCTTTTGCTGCATATGGTTTAAAACGCCATGGACTTAACACGTCCCTCCAAACTCACAGGGCAAAACTCTAATGCCCTAGGCGAGGCTATTTGGACGTGGGGCTATGGCAGGTAATGAGGGTCCACAAGGTCAGGAGAGCGGAGCCTTTGATGGGAATATGAACCTTAGAAGCAGAGGGGAGTGGCAACGCCTCCTCTCTGCCCTTGCTTGGATTTCCCAAGAAGCTAGTCATCTGGGAACCATGAGGAGGACCTCGCCATGACTTTGACCATGTTGCCACCTCATACTAGGCTTCCAGCCTTCAAAACTGGGAGAAATAAATGTTTTTTGTTTAAACTATCCAATATATCATTTTTCTTTACCACCTCAATTTTCCAGTACAGTAGGGAAAATGTTTATTGCTGAAATCACAAATGCATGGGGCTCCTACAACATCGAGCATTATGTCTCCTATCTCTGCATGCGACGGGAGACTTGAGGAGTTGAGATCTAGGAGGCAATATGGCTCTCTGCTGCAAAGTTGCACCACCCACGTGGGTGAAGCTATTTCTCCTCCTGCTGCCGTTAGGACTCTGCTTCCTGTAATCTCTTAGTAACTCTTAGCCATGGTCCACACACCCATGTGAAGACACACATTTTCGTGCATATGTCCATACACACATCTCTCATATCTTCTGTGGATGATACTTCTTAGAAACAAGATCATCAAAATATGTATTTATAACTGAGGGAAAAATAATTCCATAATTTCAAACCAATAAATATTTATCTCACTCTGCAAGGAATTAATTTTGCTAAACAAATACCAAATGTCAGAAATGAATCAGTATTTCAACAAATTTAAGTCTCAGTCAATAATTAAATTTGAGATTCACAGATACTTAAAAGATTTCTTCAAGAACAATGAATGAAAAATTGTTTTATACCTATTTTGTATTGAAACTAATTAATTCTATGTCCTTTCTTAAGAAAAACTGATTTCTTCCAAAGTTTTATTGCTATATCCATTTCTAGACCTTAAAATATCAAGTATTTTTAAATTGCAATTTCAAATTTCAAAAATTTTCATTTTGCTTTCATCTTACCTGGAAAAGTATAATTTTTAAAAGACCGACTCGATTAACTAAGAGTAGGGTCCGGTGAGATAGAGTTGAAAGAGTGTTACTTAGCCCCCTGGAGAGAATGGGGTGCTGGCAAACATCTTGTGACTTGTTTTGATGAAAGCATTGAATGTACACAGTCTCGGAGCTTCGGTGAGGGATACAAGATCAGAGAATCAGACTGAATCTATGAGCCTAGAGATGGTAGCTGTGACCAAAGGACTGGACAAGACAATGAAGGGAGTACCAGCAGAGTGCAAAGAAAATGGGGCAGAGGACTGTGTAACCAACATCACGAATGTTTAGGGCATAAAGACAGAAGGGATCAAAGGACCTGCAAAAAAAAAAAAAAAAAAAAAAAGGAACCCTGAGAACTGCGGTGTCACAAGACTGGAAAGAAAACCACTCAGTAAAAAGAACCAGACCCACAGAGCAAACACTGACCGTGTCCAGTGAGACATGAACTGAAAGTCATCTGGACAATGGAGACCAAGGTGGTCTGGGAAGCCCTTTAGAGCACTTTGGGGAGGAGTCGCCTGGAAGTGGTGCTGAGGTCTATGGGCTAAGGGAGGAGATGTGGGTCCACGCTGGACAGTAAGTATTTAACTGTTAGTAAGGGAGCAGAAGAGCCAGGAGCTGGAGGTACAGGGGTGTGACGGGCATAACATTTAGGCTTCTGGACTTGCGTTTTCCTTTCTAACACGGGAGCGAGGGAAGGTCGCCAGGGTCAGGGGGAGACTGAAAATTCAAGAGACTGACGATTGTGCATGGAGTCAGTTCTGTGGAGAAATGGGACCCAAAGCACAGGGCTTCAGCAGAGGAAGGAGAAGGGGTGCAGACACAAGATGGGGCCAGGGAGGGCCCAGGCCCCTGTGAGGAGCTTTAAGTCTACGTAAAGACCTGGCTACTTGCTGAGAATGCCGCAGGGCACTCCTGAGACGGGGGACTGAATCTTCACACATATCTTCTAGGGACTTTTCATTATCTAAAATTTCTTTTTCTATCTCTCTCTTTATTTCTCTTCCCCCCCCCCCCCTCATTCTGTCAAAACATTTTTAAGGCTTCTGGCTTTCCAGATTTTCTGCTTTCTCTTTCCTTTTTCTTGCTGACTCTACGTGCTCTTTGTGCCGATGCCTCGCAGGAAGTTGTCAGACTCAAAGCGCCCTCTTCCCTGCACGTCACGTGTCACTGTCCCCTCCGGACCACGCTGGTCATGCGTCCATCAGAGCCAGACTCCGTGTCGTCGGGGGCACTTTCTCCTCGGTCTTACGGGTTCCCTTTCTTCCCCTCACGCCGACACTGCTGGCAGACTCCTGAGACGCGGCGGCAGCGTGTCGTTCCCGCTGCTGGCACTGTGCTGCTTGCCTTGAGCTGACAGGAGAAAGCCGATCTTTTGTCACGAAGCACAGAGCTCCTCAGGGCTGGTCTCAAGCCCCTTGTAAACATTTCTGTCCGACTAACGCCACCCAGCCTGGCAATGTCAAAAACATTATACTTTTTTCTTTCGAATCTCACTTCTGCATTTGTATTTCAGCACTCTTGCCACATGTTTTGCTCAGGTGGGAAAAGTACAGCCTCGGTACTGACCGGTTACATAAAAAATGGGCCTTTTCAGTAACCTACATTCTGAGAAGTCTATATACATGGTCTTCTATCCATTCCTCCCTCTAATTGAAATGCGATTTGTGCTTTATCGCTTTGATTTGGTGAATTACAATTTTTCTGTTTACTGTATTTCAGGATCGTATGTCAAAGTTTAAGAGTCAGGTTCTTATGTCAATTTCTTAATTTTAAAACACAACCTACAAAATAAATAAATAAATAAATAAAACTCGCCCTAGACTGGTTTTGAATTGAAAGTTGCTTGGTAACTTTTTAAACTTTGTGTGTCTCGTTTTGCTCATTAGTTAAAATGACTTGTGACAATCAGGTGGGACCTGGACGTAGGTACTCACCAAGCATCTGCAAGGGGTGAGCCCGCCATGGTCATTAGAATTGTTATCGTTGTTATTACTAATGCTATTATGCTGTTAACTCTTCACTTCTCAAATTAAATTTGATCAATTTTCGCACACACAGAGAGCCCCGTATCTGGCAAAGAAACAGCGTCAGGGATCTCCACAGGCCTGGCAGGCATCATGGGGCCCCACCCTCCCCCGCTGCTCTTGGGGTCCCACCTGTCACCTGTAACAGCAGCTCTGTGACTTTCTCTGCTAGCAGACGCCAATTTATTTATTTATTATTTATTTGTTTATTTATTTATGTGATGCTGGGGATCAAACTTGGGGCCTTGCACTTGCTAGGTGAGTGCTCTAACCACTGAGCTAAGTCCCCAGCCCTAGACGCCAATTTATGACAGCGTTCACCTCCTCTCAAAGGTTTCTGCAATCCTGCTGCCCAGTCGAGGGTAGCTGATGTTGTGAAGATGTGAAAGCATGAATGGAATAAAATAATAGAAAAGTATTTCTTCAGTAACTATCAAACGCCGTTTAGTCTTCTGGAATTGGGTTGTGAATAGAAAACCATCTGGAAAGATCCTGCTCACACCAAAGCTAAATCTAGGAAAGGGCAGCTAAAAATCAATTAAGTGAAATAAGCTTTTCAGGGAGAGAAAATTGCTATTAAATTGTGAAAGAGTAATACAGGAAGCCAACCAATACTAATGAAACGAGCGACACAGTGCGATTAGGAAACGAATTTGAGCTAAATCTTGAAGGAGGCGTAGCTGTCATCAGAAACAGCATCTAGAGAGGCCACAGGAAGGAGGGTGGCCTGCCCCCGAGGATCAGCGGATGCCTGTGCCCAGGTGGGGACGTGGGTCCGCTGAGGAGGTCACTGCGAGCATCTAATTACTGCCGGACAATCTTCTGTTTGCATTTAAGACGGGAGAACTACAAAATGTTATTTGGACAGCTATATATGTTTAGTAAGGCACTGGGAGTCACCATGATGCTTAAGCATAATTAATGTTTTCTAGTTAAGATTATTTTTGCCGTGTTTTTCTTCACTTCTGAAATAAAATGAACTCTCTCAACTTCGTTTTTTCTTAAGTTAAATTTACTTTTCTGAGGCTAAACTGTTCTTCTTTATTTGATATTTTCTACCCAAATGTAGTAAGAAAACCAATCCTTTACTGTATTTAACTATTTTTCGAGCTTTCAAAAGAAGACATTATTCTCTTATACCCTGAAGATTTATTTGTAAAAGTCCTACAAGGAAGGAAGGGAAACCACAGAAATTTCTGAAGCAGGCGATGAAAAGTAAACAGAGCAGCTTATTGAAACATGGTCAGCAAATGACGAGGCTGAATGTAGGAAAAGAACTGAGGATTCTATTCAGAGCTGGAAAGCCACTGAGATTGAGAACTCATGAACTGATAACCTGGGCGAGAGTGTTCCCATTAAAGAAAATAGATTCCTAAAGAAAACAAAAATTGTGAGTCTATTCAGTCTCTGAATATGTAAGTCGGACAGGCCCTTTATACTCTGTCCATTTAAAATATAAATCAAAATTAACATATAAAAACAATGTCACCAATGAAAGTTAGCCCTCAATATCATTAAATTACTCAAGATGATTAAATATTTAAAGTATCTTCTTGATGCCCTTTTATTTTCTAGAAAGACTATCCTGGGTTATAAAACACATTGTTATTAAAAAGCATAAGAGAGAGTAGGTTTTTTTAAAAAAAAGAAGATGTTAGTGTCTAGGTATTTTAAATCTGCAATGTAGTTATTTGAAAAATAAAGCTGACACTACTTAATTTTTGCTAAGAAAAATCTATGTATGAAAATTTTCTAGTCTAGTTTTCTCATTAAGTTAGTAAGTTTTAGAACATATCTTTAAAAATTAGAATACAAACTCTATATGTCTACTCAATATATCTCTATAGTTCATATACTCATTTAAATATATATCCAGGAAAATTAGAATAAGGCAAGACACAGTACACCTGGACAATTCATATATTAATCTTTATTTCATGTAGTTTAAATGCAGTACATTTCCCATATTGAAAGAAATTCTTAAGAACCCAGCATCTTTCTTATATTTTTTCTTGAATTACTTTGAACTGCTAAAAATATAAACTTACATACGTCCAATTATTAATGCAAATTTTAGCAGTAGATAACACTAGTACTGAGGAATTAAGGGTGAAGGGCAGTGGGTGCTTGGTGGGACTCATACTTTATGCTTTGTATTCTGTCATTGTTTAAATTTATTATGAGTATGCATTAAATTGTTATCTTTTTGAAGAGAAGTAAAAACTTTGTTAAACAACCAAGAAACAGAACCCGTATGTGGATGTTCATAGTAGTGTCACATATTATTGCAAAATCTTGGAAATTATCAAGATCCTTTGCAGCAGGTGAATAAATAAATAAACTGTGAGTCATAGGAGACCATGTAATGTCGTTCTGCTTAAAAAGAAATGAGCTACTAAGCCATGAAAAGGCACAGAAGACACTTGAATGCTTATTACTGAATGAAATAGAACATTTGGAAATTCTACATACTGTGTGACTCCAACTCGGTAACACTGTGGAAAAGGTAACGTTATGGCGCAAGAGGACAGTTCAGAGGTTGCCCGCGCTGGGATGCAAAGAGGGCAGAACACGAGGAGTGCAGGGATGGTTCAGGGCTGTGATAATGCTCTGGGCAATGCCGGAATGCCGAACATGTGCTGTTACTCATTTGTTCAAACCCGTGGCATCTACAAGGTTGGACCGTAGTGTGGACTGTGGGCTTGGGGTGATCTGACATGTGTCAGTGCAGTGCGCGGTGACAAAGGATGAGGCCATGGGGTGGGGGGCTGGGAAACTCTGTCCTCCCTCTCAACTCTGCCGGCAAGACTAAAACTACCCTAACGAATAAAATAATAAGAAAACAGAAACAAAAAACAGCTTTAATAGAAGTTTATGTTGTATATAAATCCTTTTAATTTTTAAATGTAAGACATCTCACTCAGATTTTACAGATTTTTTAAAAAGCAATCTAATTGGGGGAAAATCAGAACTAAGTTTTTTAGAACAATATCAACAAAGTCACGCATTTTTCTCAACCTACTCAATGATTAAATCCCCACAGAAAAGAAACCTCCTTACTGAGGTTAATTCCTTTTGGAATGTGTGGGAGTATGTTAGGCGGACTTCATGGTGATTTTGTGACAATAATGATGGGATAATCAAATGAAATCCAAGATTGTTCCAGTAAAAATCACAGTAGATCTGGCCTCCGCACAGAAATAAATGTCTCAGGCATCTACAACCCAACAGCTCTTTTCTCCAAACACAAAACTAAACCCTGCCATACAACCATGACTGATAGGATAAACTGTAGACACAATGGTGTTTCTCAAGCTATGGGAAATATTTTTGAGTTCCTGAGATTCGCCTCTGATCAGACTGCTTCATGTATGTTTGCATGTCACATTAAAAGAGTTTTATTAGTATACTGTAATCTTTAAAATTTTAATTCTGAGCAATAATTCTGATTCTAACAATTTAAAATTTGCTACTTCATATTTAGTTTATCACAACTCAAAAACGGAAGACCGAAAATTACTGAGGTTATTAACGCTACCATCACATGTGGTATTTTACATTCTTTAAGTGCGGTTTGGTAGGTGTCTCCCCAGCCTGATCACACTCCGTCCTCGCAGTCCTGGGCCAACACTCACCCCAGAAAGTTCTCCCCTCCGCTCGGCGTGTACGGGAGAGCAGGAGATGGGCGCCTGGGAGGAGGCCCCCCAGCCAGGACGTGGCTCCTGACTTTGCTGGACCACTCGAGGTTTCCTAGGTGAGTTCACATCAATTCCAACGTCTCGGATCAGTGTGTAGGCAAATGTTCAAATCCATGCTTTCTCTTTGGAAAAAAAAAAAAAAACTTCATAGACTTAATTTTTAAAATTTTTCTATAAGAAATTGATATATTTCTTCTAAAAGTATGCCTGTGGGGAGAGTGAAGAGGGTGCTAAGGCAGTATTCTTATGGAGAAAATTATGGAAAATAAACCCAATTAGTGAGTTGTGTTAAATATCTATATTATTTATGAATGCCACTTACAACACTTAAATAGTGAAATTTTTCGTGTATTCTCACAAGAATACTTTTTCCGAGAGTCGCTCTCCAGCAGCGAGTGCTTCCCGCCCCCAAGCAGGGAGGAGATGGATTCACTTGACTGTTAGGACGATATGAAACTACAGAAGCAGGTAAACTTGGTAGCAATCATGTAATAAAGGTCCGTGGCGACCAGGTCTTAACCAATTAGAACTAAGAGATAAACGTGTCACTGAACTGGAGCAAGGTCCATGTGTTTTGCATCTGTGAGCACTCACTGCTCATTTGGCGGATATTGTGAGCAGCCCCATCTCTGAGACTACAACAAACGAGAGAGTTCTGGCTCCCATGTACAGAGGAGGCCCGGACTGCAGGATCCAAGACAGACTTGTGGACTTCTCTGGGGCTCTGGGATGAGACAAGCCCAGGATAACTGCATCATTTTGACCAAATTACCGCTTGCATTTAGATAATTCATCTTCTGGACTTTGGGGTAACTTCCACATATTAATCAAGGACCTCTGGGGGTGGGTGATTAAGATAGAAGTTATGGAGGGACCCTGAATAGAATCCTCCATTCACCTCCACTTGGGTTCATCTCCATAAAGATAGCGCCAGAGAGCAGATCACTGACCAGCTGAACACCTTTTCTAAGAAACTTCCTCAGCTATCAGTGGAAGGAGGATAGAGAAGTGAACATCAGCAAGTCTCCTGCTCATAATTTCCTAATAATACAGTGATCCACTTTTATTTGCATCAAAACATCGCAGTGCCACAGCACACACCTGGACTTCCACTGGCTTTGGATGTGGAGGCAGGTAACTTGACAAAAACCCATCTCAAAAAAGAAGTAAAATATCCTAAGAGATACAGCGAGAGTGGGAAATAATTTTAATTTTTAAAACACCAAATCGCTTTACCATAAAAAAGGATACATTTGAGTCATTTGCAGGAAAATAGAAATATGCATTCTGAAACCATAATGTTAAGTGAAATAAAGTAGACACACAAGGGCGAATATCACATGGTTTCTCTTTATGACAAACCCAAAGTATAAATAAAGAGCAAAAATAAAACATAGATACTAGGAAATATAGAGATAGATCTTTCTCACAGGGAAAGGGATCAAGAGTTGGAGGGAGAGAGAGAAGAGTTGGAGGGAGAAACGGAATGTAAGAGAATGAACAAAGGAATCAGGATAAATTATGCACATGTATGAAGAACACAGAAGGAATGTAAACATTATGTGCTACAAACACATACTAAGAGAATGATCTGAATAAAAAAACTCCAACTTACATTAAGTTTCTGTTCAGAAATTCACTGCTGAACTCTGCCTGGAGACTCAGCCTATTTATTCTAAATTCTTGGATTGGTGGGAAAGCAGAAAAATTGGCAATTTTGTCCTGGATTTCATGGACATAACTTTGGTTTTATTTCGCAATTTTTTTCACACTGCTAGGAAACAGAGACGTGGATTTAGGCCATGAATGTGTTGTCTCAGTCAAGCGCCATATGACACACTATTAAGATGTGTGTTCTGCTCTCCACATTGTGGTGGTTAAGCTTACATGTGTCAACTTGATTGGCTTTGGCTGTCCTTGGAGCACACTTCTGGGTGCGACGGGAAGGGTCACAGAGGTGTGACTCTGAGTCATCTGGTCTCTTGTGACCTCCACTCTGGCACTGTGGTCCTGCTCTGCCTACTGGTCATGACGAACTGAACATCTTTACTCTGTCATGTCCTTCTGTCATGAGGTTTCTGCCTTGAAGTCAGCCAACCATAGACTGAACCCTCTGACATCATGAGCTGAACTAAACCTCCCTCCTTTAAATTGCAGGTGTCTGGTACTGTGTCCCAGCACCAGGAAAGCTGACTAATACAGATGTAGCAATCTGCATCTTTATCATATCAGCTATTAGGAACAAGCTACCAAACTCAGCAAAACCCACAAATTGAACAGATAAGCATCGGTTTTGTCATATTCTGTGATGTTAGTGCCCAATCAAAGTTGAAACAGGTAAGTAGGGTAAGTGTCATGTAGTTTACTTTTCAATAGTTATTTGTATTTCAGACCTGTAACAGGATTTCTTCATGGGCGACTTTCATCTTAGCCCAGCAGAGATTCTTATTCTAAATCCAGAAAGCCACTAGAAAGTGATGGTTAAGGAAAACCATTGTAAGAGAAACCACATAGCTCTCTTAAAAAGGACTTATTTTTTAAAAATTGTTATTGCTTACTTCATCATGGGTAGTTGGTACATGTACATAACTCATCTTCATATTTATTATGGCTTTATATAATAATTCAACCAAAAGCTCATCTATTTGAGATTATTTTCCAAGACACAAATAAATATAAAATTAACTTCATTTTGTTTTTATTTCTTTACTTGTTTACTTTTATGTGTCTAAATACCCTGAACATATTCACCTTTGAAGGCTTTCTGCACATATGAATGCACCAAGAAGTAGAAAGTCTATTGCACCTAAAAATAATTGGTTCTCAATGGCAAATATATAGTTGGCAGCCTCTCAAAAAAGGTAAAGATAAACATAAGCTCTTTTGCTATACATTTCTATGTATCTTCTAATTGGATGTAATTAGCCAAAAATTTAGACATGTCTCCAGTATGGATTTGAGTGTCTTTATGAATTGAATGCATGTATGTAGCTGAAGTTTATTTTAAAGCCTACAATCAGTTCTATATGAAATAAATTCAACATAGTGACACAGTCATTGTACAACATATTACACAATAGATACTTTAACTCTTCTAGTTTTTCTTTTAAGGTTATATAAAATATTGACTTAAAAAGTAGGACAAAAGCTAACCCCACATGCTTACGCAAAACAGCAAACTGGTTCAGAAAAACAAGAGCTATTTGAAGTTCTTCAGGCAGATGCCGGGACTCACATTTTAGGAAACCTGAGTCTGTACTTGCGGATCTTCACCCTTCATGAGAATCAGGGCTCCCTGAAATGCACCAGGGCTGCTGTTCTCCTGTGAGGAAAATGGGAAATGTGCAAGCACACAAGACACTCGACAGACCATGTGCAGCTCAGACTGCCAGCTTACAAAAAGACCCAATCAGAGTCAGTTGCACCTACCGCTTTCCGTTGCACGAGCTCTGATTCAGTGTCTGGAGAAATGGAGCGCTCCTACCACGCTCGAAACCACGTTATTCTCCTAAGGAGTTGTCTTCAGTGGTATTATCCATACAGGAGCAATATTTTAAAAGAATGTTAAACTTTCAAAATCACATCAACTATTTCACACAGTCATTTGGAAGTAAGGAACAAGTACTGCTGATGAGAAAGTCCACTTTCAGAAACCTGTTTCAGAGAAATGATCTTAAACACAGATTCATGTACAGAAAATTTAACAGCGATACAAAACCAGCTAGCGTGCTCGTGTTTAATGTATGCTGAACCCTTTCTTCTCTGTGTGTCTTAAATCACTTAGTGCTATATAGATACTTCCCAGCATTTTAAGAAAAAATATGTCTGAGGCAGGCAGATGTTAATAACTAACCCTACATTTCAAGTAGCAAAGGGGACAACTGAGGCATGAATAAAGGCCAGCCTTCCCTGACGGTCCTAAAGATGTTTGAGACAGTCAGAGATAGCACAACCGTCCAATGCTAACAGGAGGCTGAGGCACCACGAATCTCCAGGGTGAAGGTGAGAAAAATAAACCTTGGTTTAATACATGCTGAACCCTATGCTAAACTATTTTATTACTAAGGAAATTCTTAGGATGTAAATTTACATGTATGCAAACAGACTTGAAATATTTGTGCATTAGGAATATAATTTTATATAAGACTTTTGACACAATTTATCATGTATGAATATAGAATTGCTTTTGGATTTTGCCTCATCTCTTCCAGTATATCAGATTATACATTAAAAGCACACAATATTCTTCTAATAACAAATAAAAATTTATCATTATTTTTGTAGTTGTGACTGATCTCAAAACTCTTCATCAATGAAATCTGCTTAAAATTCAAAATGAGAGCGGCCGCACCATCTGGTCAGTAAGGAAGCAGAACCTGCCCCCTAGCGGCCCTGCGCGTTAAAGCTCGTACGTGGGGTTACTCTCGTCTGTCTGTCCACAGTGCTGAGAGGGAGCTAAGTGTCTTAACACTGTGACGAACGGGTCGTAGTTTTTAGTCAGGATTCGAATTGTTTGAAATATGCTATTGCAGTTTTCTTCGGGGAAATGTTAAAATCAGATCAATGTACTTTTCATATGGGCAACTAAAACGATTTCTAGATGGTTGTAATTTATCTGTTTATTTTCTCAGTTTATGTTTTAAATCTTTAATTTGAGCTTTAGCTAGGCGGTTAATTGTGGTCATTTTTGTAGACTAAAGTTACATACGAAGGATATTTTCATTGCATCTCTGGATGTTCGTGGAGCATGTGTTAATTTTGTAATAAAATACCCATATAAGCAAAATAAGTGGAATAAAGATGGAAAGGAACAATTGACAGAAAACTTGAAAACACTTCTTTTTTGACACATAGTTTAAAACAAATTAGGGTCTAAGTGTAGAGAAGGAAGAAAACAGGAAAACTTGCCATAGCTCAAACCAATAACGGCACTCAAATACTCAGATGCTCTTCAAATACTGAAGCCGCCTGTATTTAGTGTCTGTGTGTCTGCACGTCGCGGTGTTTATTCCTGCCCGCCTGCTTGCCAGTGTCCTGGCCACGCTGCTGCCTCCATCCACGCTGTTAGTAACCTAGCCGAGTCGAGGAAAGGCAATATATCAAGTGCACGAGCATAATTTGTTTAAAGTAGAAAATTTTTAAGGTTTGAAATTAATTAGAAATTCAAACTGTGCTATTTGTTGCTTGGGCTCCCCTTATAGGATCAAAAGATCTAGAATATGACGCCCACATTTCCACCTGGCAGTTAGCTTCAAAAGTGAATAGATGGCCTCTCCTGTGGGCACCCATGTGCTCGGCATTTTCTGTGGTCATTGGCCCTGTCTCACTAACCCTGCCCGGCATATCGATGTCATCCACATGGCTCCTCTGAGCACTGAGATCTCTCGGCGCTGGCCCAGCCCACCGCAGGCTGCCGTCATTACTCACCAAAGAAAATCTCACCACTCTCGCATTTAAATGAAGCATTTCCGCCGTCCTTCCCTCCTCGTCTCCATTCCTGAAACAAGAACTGCTGTATCCACAGCTCTCCTGCCTCTCGTTGCTCTCCTGGGCTCCATGAGCACGTCTCCCAGAAGTTGGTGAAGGGAAATACTGACTCCAAGCGACATGCTGGTCGCTATGCCCAGCACTGTGAATTAGCGCTCAGAGGCCAGCGAGAAGGTAGAAAATTCAGCTACTTGTGAAACTTCACTGCTGCGATTGTTGATAATAAAGGAAAGCCACTACGTTTGCTTGCAGAAGGATAAACAGGGAAGGCTTACTGAGAATGAGATGAAATTATTTATAAACGAAGTGTTGGAGATAAATTGGGACGTGAGCCGAGGATATGACACTCATACTATACAGACTGACTCTTTCTTGCATGATACCTAATCACATAAGTATTAGGGGCAGCCTTAAAAAACTAGAGATGAAACAACTATTTGGATCTATTTCCAAAGTGTTTCTTTAAAATGTGTACCACATAACATATTAGCATTAATACAGCAGAATGGTGTTGAAGCGAACAGAAATTCTTTGCTTGAACAAACGTAGACTCCTGAACTTCTCTTCACCCATCTGTGCCCTTCTTGGGAAATCACCTTTTGGCAAAAGTCCTGTTAGTTTAGCAAGAACCCAGTTCCTTTGTCACTGATCACCCTCAACAGCGGTGTCTGCACAGTGATGTCTAATTGCCTCGTCTGTCTCAAGCAAGGTCTGTCTTAGTCTGTTCCGCTGACCTCGCCGTGGACCTGCTCCTTCCTGCTGGTCGTTTCTCCTGTGCGCGGATGCTGTGTCCAGCGTTGAGCCCAGTCTGTCCTCCACTGCCAGGTTCCATCTCCTGGTCCTGAGTCCTGTTCAGATGCCCTTGAAGAAAGCTGTCCTGTCCGTTAGCAATTGTCAGAGAATCCTTGCTTTAATAAAAGATAATTACTATCTCTTACTTTATGTAGTTGTTTGCAGAATATTGGATAAACTACCTGTCGGTTATATTCTACGGTGAATGCATGAGACACTT
Source organism: Hystrix cristata (assembly GCA_004026905.1). Lineage (NCBI taxonomy): Eukaryota > Metazoa > Chordata > Mammalia > Rodentia > Hystricidae > Hystrix > Hystrix cristata. The sequence goes on from PVJO010007508.1 coordinate 52,204, forward strand.
ACACATGGACATTCTGGGAACGCGGACAGCAAGCCGGCCAGTTCGCATCTGCAATCAGATCCTGCAGAGGCAGCCGCGAGAGATGCTGGAAGATCAGCGAAAACTCACGTTCTGTGGCGCTCTCTGCTGCTCATTCGTATTACGGCACGTGGCTTTTTACAAATACTGTCAATGTAATAAAGTGCCAATCTTTGGAAGAAGTCAGAGTTTTACTAAAATGCTAAGTTTAACATCAACATAGCAACTTATTAATAAATGAATATTCTTAGAAATATTTAAGGCTATACTCCAGATATTTTAAAATAATTTTTAATTTTTAAAAATGGTAAATGAAAGGTGTCCCTTTCCTTAGCAGAACATCCTCACATATAAAGTTAATTTTATGTACAGTAATGTTTAAATAAATAAAAATAACGCATACTTATATAGCTTACTAATGGATAAATATTTATATAGTTCACAGATATATATTAATAGCCATATATGATAAAATTTGTATATTCCATATACATACACAAATGCATGCCATTTTTCTTTTCTAATATATTTCTTCTTTTTTCATTACTTTGTAAGTTATACCCTAAACAAGAAACAAACTCAGAGAATGAAGAAGGAGTCTAGCATTAAAATCTTTACAGTTTTGTGAACAAACAATAGATTTGGAAGCAAAAACTAGTTGAAACCCTGCCAGGCAAAGATAATTGAGCACGCGGGATCCAGAGAACAGGTGTATGTAATGGGATTTCAGCGATCACTTCAGACTCCCCGCAGCCTGTGTCGGTTCTAATGGAGGGAGAGAAAGTAGTACAAAAGAGGTGCCGGCGTGTGCCCGAAGGGTCCTACGTGTCCACCCGAGATGCACTTCATCTTCATGCGAAAAATATGAAGCACTCCTCAAAGTGCTCAAGTGGGATGTCAGTGTGTGACGCGGGATTTCTCACAGCGGTGAGTCCGGGTCTGTAGACAACTGGAAGAAAAAGATGAAATTATTAGAACTGCATGGGGATGAGGTTTCGGTCATCAGGAAGATGAAAAAGTGCTGGATATTCCGAATGTAAGGTTTGTCTTTTTGGTTTGGGTCGTGGTTCATTTGTTCGTTACGGCACCCTCTGGAGAATCGTCCCCTCCCAAGCTCGGGTCGCCCTGCTCCTTCCCTCTCTGCCTGGGGACCGTCAGACTTGACTCTTGCTGCGGCTGTGGGGAGAATGAACTAAGTCGCTGGGGAGCTCCTGTACGGTACGAGGTGCTGCCCTTCCTGCCAGTAGGCGGCGTGCTAGGAGGAAAGGCCCAGATCTGTCTCTGGAGCTGAACTCACCTGAATGTGAACCCAGGTATAATTTGAACAGGTTCTTTCACTTCCGTGAGAGTCAGTGTCTTGTCCAGAGAAGGCTCAGCTCTCTCCTGCGTCCCGTTGCTCTGGGCTCCCGTCGCTCTGTTCTCCGTCCCAGGGCGTGGCGATGGCCTGTGCTCTGCGCCCCCCGAACGCGCTCTCTCTCCACTCTCTCCTTTTGCCTGCTCAGGTCGTTTCTCCTCTCCTGTACATTATTTTTCTTATCTTGATAGCTCTGAAGTTTTTGGTGAAGCCAGCTCACCATGTTTCTCACAATATAAATAACTGATTTTATTATAAGTGATGCAATCTATCTAACAACAATTTAACCTGCTATGTAAACATCAAATGCTTTACTACGGAACAAACTTCTCTTAGTGTACAAAATGGACTCTGAGGCTTCCTTTAAAATCTACAGTCTACGTATTGATCAGGTCTCTCCCAGCATAGCATGCAGATATGTGTCTCTCCTATCTGAGTCAGCATTTGAAAGTGCTACACCAAGCAGAATAACTTCCCCTGAACCTGTTCACACCCCCCATGCTGCCTTGTCTTTTTCTTCCCATTTCCAACCTGCTTGTCAAAGCAGCCACCTACATTCAATTTCTTCACTTTCCACTTGCACTTCTGTTGTCACCCTCTAAATAATCACTTTGGCTTCTCACTGATGACCTTGATGTCTGAATCGAATAGATGCTCTCGGTCTTTCTCTTCTAAATCTCACTCCACTGGGGCTGGCTGGGCCCTCACTGCTTTGGTCTCTCCTCTCGGGCTCCTCTGAGCTGACCATCCTCCTTCTGGTCTCTCTTCCAGCATTCCAAACTCAGCATAACGTGCTGCTCTGTCCTTGACTGGGATCCATTTAAGATGCACTTTTCCCACACAGAAATGGGACGGTGGTTCTTGAGAAAATTGAGGGGCAGCTCATATGAAGTCCTGTATGGAGCAGTGTACTCAATTAAAAGGGACCGTTTATCGTTTTCTCTCCTACCCTTTACGCTGGATTCAGAGAACTGTTGAGCAAACTCTCTTTACCAAATACAAGTTTGAGAAAATGAACCAAACAGAATAGAATGTCTTACAAATTTCAACCAGATATCAGGATGCAAAATATTTTTATCTTTGAAGATTTATCTATTATTACCCGATCAGCTTTGAGCTGATCTTTACCTAATTAATTATAATATTTTAATAATTCTTGAATTAGAGAAATCTGAGAAAGAAAATAGACGTGACTAAGATCACAAGTCTTCTTTTAAAAAAGACCCCTCACATGCCTCGTCAGACAGGCCTCTCTGTTGGCTTCTGCGCAAGTCTCCTTCCTGTTGAATCCTTTCTCCTGTCTAACGGCAGATGCCCAACCGTGTCCGCCAGGAGAAGCCGTGAGGCCCAGCAGCCTTCCGGTATCGGCCTCGTGGCTCTGAGGGGATGCGACGGGGACGTCCCTGTAAGACCTAACCTCAGACCACCTTCCGGAGTGGAAAAGGAAGCGGATGGTGCGACGAAACAACTCTGTTGACACAATGCACCCGAGTCTGCACGTCTAGGCTCAAACTCCACCTTCTTTTCCTGCCTACACTGTGCAGGACCCCATCGCTTATTCTCCAAAGGAGACATTCCCTTTCCATGTGCCACCTTCCTATTAGAGCCCTTCAGGAAAATGCCGCATGGAGAGGAAGGAAATTAACTCTTGGCTCTAATTAAAGTGCTCTGGCATTTGCGAAACTGTCGTCACATTCTAATGAAATATGCCGGTATAACACCCTCGGAGATTTTGGTTGAGCCTGCCGCTTGGGGCTGCGACGTTCTCAGGACAGGGCGGTCAGCTCTGCCTCTTTCCTCTGGTCCCCTGCCCTGTGCGCCGCGGTGAGCTCGCCAGTTTTCAGCTGGGCCGCGTTGCTTTGATCCGGACCGCTCAGCAGATCCTGTTTGGGTTTCTGTGCCGCCCTCACAGTGAGCCGCGTCAGCCCCACGGCTGCCCGCCGTCACCCCCTTCCTCGGGCGTCGCTGTCCTGTGCTGCCGGCGCAGCACGGTGTATACTGCGTCTCTTGTTTTAATTGTTTGGAGGCGGATGTGTAAAGTCGGTCCTGGTGCGCTGCAGGGGTTGTGAACTGACATCGTCTGTCTACAATAATTAGTCCCGCACAGGCATGGACTGCACGCCCAGAGCAGAGTGCGACTGGAACCAGCCCCGACCCAGTAGAAAAGATACAAGTAAGAAAAGAAGGGAAGACAGAGGTGGTCTGATAAGTCTATTTGCTCTATGTTTTGTTACAAGCATTAAATATCAATTAAGCGAAATATCAAATCACACAGGTTATAAAAGTAACACCTCAAATAGCCATATGCAGATGCTTTTCAAGTGATGATGGCTTAAACCCTGACAAGCACATAATAAATTGAAAATAACACAGTGCATATTTCATGCACGTAACCCTCAGACGTCACAGTTCAGCACCGCGGCACACTGTAGGGCATCACTGTTGGCCTTGGTGATCGCGCCTGGGAGGGGCTCCCTCTGCTGCCCCGTGCGCCCCCCAACAAAACTACAGCGCCACGTGTCTAGTCGGGGAGAAGGTCAAATTCAAAATTTACAGTGTAGATTCTAAGGAGTGCATATTGCTTTTGCCCCAACATAGTGCTGAAAGATCATTAAACTGAGAACTCTCTGTAATTAACTACAATCAGTGAAGGACATTGCAGTATATTCCTGTCATACTGGTTTATGGAAGAGAAATCGATAATGAACAAAAAAGTAAGTGTGTTCCAGCTGGCAGCTATAAACTAACTACTGAGCTGAATATATAAACCTCTCAGTTATTGAAACATATACACCTCAGGAATTAAAGACTAAGCAACCGGGAGAAGAGCAGCGGCCTGAAATATGATGCTGAACACAAACCGAATGTATTGATCACAGCAGTAAATATTAATCAACTAAAACCAAAAATTGAAGAAAAAATAATCTTTCACTAGATCATAAAGGGTCACGCAATTTGAGGAAAGGCCAGTCAGGCCTCGGCAAGCCCCTGAGGTGGGCTGCTGGTCACCGGGCTCTCTTGTGTCCTGGGAGGAGCCAGGCTTAGTGATTCATCTCTGCTGTCCACAGGTGCTGACGGTGCGCCACCCAGGAGCGGGCGGTCCATGGACACACACACATGCAGCGCTGGACTCAGACTGCAGACGTCAGGCTGGGGGCCCACTAAGCTCCCGCTGTGGGAGGTGTGTGAGGCTTATCTCATTGCAATAAGGAAACAATACATCAAGGAACTATTGCTTAAAGAATAAAATAAAAAATAAAACTAAAAAGAAATGTACCAAAAGACTATTAGAGACTATGCAATGGACTCAAATTAACCTCCCCAAACCATCCTTCATTTCCTAAGGATTTGTGGGTTCCTTCTGAAAAACCCGTAATGCCGTCTTATTCTCCAGTGGCATGCTTTGTGTTTATTTGAATGCTTATAACCTTATAATCAATAGTCACGTTTCATTTGTCTATCACCTATTCATTTACTTATCATGAATACCCAGAATAAGCAGACATGTGATGTTTTGGAGGGGGAGGCCAGGACTGTATGGTTCATTATAGCTTTTTGTCAGTTCTCCGTCCTTCACCAGTGTTACATGAAGAAAAGAAAAAACAAGCAGAAGTAAAAATTGCAAATGATCACTGGAAAGCTTTAGAAATCTAGAAGCTGTAAAAATATTCTAGAAAAATATATGCATCATTCTCTTTCAAGCCAGCAAAATATACTACCATATACAGTAGAACACGCAACTGATTTATTCCTGAAGAACAGAGAAATTCAAGTTATTTTACAAATATTGTGGCTACATAAGTAATTCTGTAACAGTAATTCTACTAAGCTATGACAGAGTGAGCTAGAAACACACTGTAGATGCCAGTGATGATGTATATTACGATTCTGGGGATGGTGTACACTATGATTCCTTGACTTATATAACAGATACTCACACCTAAAAAGAATCCCAGAGGAGCTCAAGACAAAGGACAAAATCAAATGACACTTTTCATGTATCATAGTGATGCTAGACGGAATCAGATTTTCATGTGGTCCACACTGCGTCTGAATAAGATTAAGCTCAGGTCCCCAGTCTGCAGTGTGTGAGCCACGGTCCTTGGAAGACGCGGGAGAATTCTTAAACAGCAGATTTCATCTCAGGCTGGAGCAGCCTTCACATGCCGAGTCTGTGTGTGTCTGATAACGGACCGCAGACCACTGTCTTCCCAGGAAGGTGCTCGCTTTTCCGGGTCTCCTCCCCGGGGGAGATGGCATCTCCGTTTTCGTGGTCATCCCTTCAGAGTGTGCGCCATCTCACCCCCTAGAGCTAGCATGGATGTCTTCCTCATGCAAGATCTCTGCCATCATTAAATAGCACATCTACAGATGGCCGAGATACGTCCTCCAAGGAGATCAGAGCACATTGTCTCTGCTGTTACCGAAACAGACTTAGCTATTCTTGTGCTGGTCAAAATGCCAGAGATAATCAACTTCCAACGAGGAAGCATCTGTGTTGGCTCATGGTTCCAATCCATGGTCACCCGCCCTGTCGCTTGGGGCTGTGTCGAGGCAAATCCTTGCGGAGGGAGCGTGGTGGGCGCATGGCAGGGCGGGAGCAGAGAGATAGAGGGAGGAGGGCCAGGGCCACATCACCCTTCCAGTTCAGGGCCCCATCCAGCCAACCTCCTTCCCCACCTCCTCAGGGACACAGTCGACAGGGACCAACCCTTTAACACATGAGCCATTAGGGACTCTTCAGGCCTGAATGTAGCTTCCCGTTTGCTTCTCTCGTCTGTCCACACGGGCCACACTGTCTTTATGATGTGAAGAGTCACAAGTGGACATCAAAATGCTCAGGGTGGATATGGCTGTCCAGAACTTACAGGTCATCAGCACTACCAAACTTTGAGATCAGGCAAAGGATTTGCTCACCAAGCTTTGCTGCTGGCGTATCTGAAACATCAGTGTTTCGTTGCTGTGTCCTGGGGAGCAACCTCCTGCTGAGCGTTTTTCTCACCTTGTGGAGAAGCCTCAGGAGTTGGGGCGCATCATGGTCCTACACCTGCAAGTGAGATGCGTCTCTGTTCTCATCGAGCTGTTTCACAGGGGAGGATACAGAACTTTGAACGTACTGAAAATATTAAAACTTTGCTGAGACCAAGGTTCATGTGTGTCAGAAAAAAACACACTTGGATTCAAACTCCGTGAGGTTTGTGACAATTACAGTGGAGAAAGGAGCTTAAGGCAGCCTGGTGGGTGGCATCTTTGGAGGGCTCCGTGGACTGTTGTATCTTGCACTGTTGGGTGTGTAACTGGCATTGATCTATTACACACTCCTAGACACTCCTACCATGCAGTTAACACATGCACTCAGGGGCTGCTCCGTGTAGGGAGGAGTTCCCCGCCTCCTTCTGTGTGTGGCCTAACTAAGCAATCCAGGATCCAGGAGAAACAAAGAAAAGCACAGCGTTAGTGTTGATTTGGCTGCCAGAAGGCCAGAAAAGGCGACATCTGGGTACAGGGGCCAACCAGCCTAAAGCTTGAAAATGCATCATAAACGGGAGGCAGATTCTTGCTGAAGCCAGCACCGGCCAGACCCACGTTCCCGTTTTGGCCTGGGCCAAATCAGACCTTGTGACCAACAAGGCCAAGGCCCAGCCAGGCTCATTGACCGCGTGGAAATGACACCGTCACGATGCTGGGTCAGTTTCCCTGATGTGTTCAGCGGCCCTTGTCTAGGGGTGTCTTGCTTCTCCCTCATCCTCTTGCCTCCTGAGGGCTGCTGTGAAATGCACAGCTCGCCCGAGAGGCCTGGCCGGGATTTGCTGGTGCTTTAGCTAAGTCAAAACCGCTGGTGTCTACTGGGCGGTGGCACCAGTTTTGCTGTGTGCTGACCGGAAGAAGGACTTAGGGTCAGGCTTAGGGTGAGGGTGCCCTACAGTGGCCCAGGCAGGTCCAGCTAGGGGGTAGAGGGGGTCCCGGGAGACGTGGTAAAAATGCCTTCTTCCTACACGTGCCTGACCCTTCCGGATGATGACGAGGAGCTCAGCAGCAGTGACTGGAGAAAAGGGGAAGCAACAGTCATTAAAATGGGACAATGGGATTGTTTACAACAAAGGGAGAGCAACACCTCCCAACATAGAAGAGTCAGGGACGAGAGGAACAATAAATGGCCCTTTTGCTCCGTAGACGTAGTGCCGTAGCCTTGTAGAAGAAGCCTATGTTCTGTCTTAGTCAAATGGCAGCCACACATGACACTCTGACTCACAGTGGCCTTTGTCAAACTCATCCACGTGTTAGGAAAATCAAACAAAAGATCTCGAGTGCACGTAGTTGACTCTTGACTACTCAGTTGTTCCTGGTGCCCCTAAGAAGTTCCCGAGCAGATGCGGCAGTGTGGGGTCTGCCCTTCTACCAGTGTCATCTGTATACCACACCAGCGCCCCTCATTACTGACTGGGGACGAGGGCTGCCTATCAATTCCAGTCATGAGTCACTGTGGAGTTGAGGTGAGCCTCTTGTTTGCAACATTTAATTGGACTTTTTTTTTTAGCCATTCAGTTACTCTTCCATCTTTTAATTGGAGAATTATTCCTTTATATTCAAAGTAAGGTCTTGCCATAGACATTTTATAATTTGTTTTCTAGTTTTACTATAGTTTCTTTTTTTCTCTGTTCTCCTCTTATAACCTCTTACTGAACTTTGGTGGCTAAGAATTACTCTAATAGTAAGTTTTGAGTCCTTGTTTATTATTTTTGGTCTGTCTGAGATGTATTTTTATGACTACTGTAAGGCTTACAAAATATCTTACGATTATAACAAGGTATTTTACAATGGTTAACAGTTTAACAGGGTCACAAGAGTAAGAACAGAAACAAACAAAACACAAAGAGAATGTAGATTAGTAAGAAAATTCTCTGGTTATTTTCTAGTTCTCACCATATTTTAAATTTTTTATATCAGGTTGTGTATTTTCTATATTTCCTATCTCTTAACATATTAACTTAGTTGCTATTATCTTTAACTGTTTTGTGGTTTGGTCTTTATACTAGCGACATGAATAGTTTACACAGTGGGAATACTTTACAATATTAAAGCATTCTACATTTGTTCATATAATTGCTGTTGTCAGTGAGTTTTACCCTCTTGTTTCCATATTTTTTTCTTAACCATTACTGTCTCTTTCTTTCAGTTTGAAGCACTTCCTTTGCATTTCTTATAGAATAGCGCTGGGGGCTGTATCAGTTTTTCTTTTGGATGCTATTTACCCCTCCTTCCTTTCTAAATGATAGTTTGCTGGCTACAGCACCCTCAGTTGACAGTCTGTTTTCCTCCAGGACTGTGAAAATCTCACGCCACTCACCTGCCTCTACTTTTTCTGCAGAGCAGTGAGCTGTTGGGCAATCTGGGGCCATTCGTGTGTTATTTCTATTCCCTCACAGCCTGGCTGATCTTTGCTTTATCTTCCGCCCATGAGACCTCAGTTATAAGATGCTCGGAATACACTTGCCTGAGTTACATTTGGTGAATTTTGGTCCACCTGACTGTCTCTGTTCTATTTTAGGGCATGAAGTTTTTATATTATTTCTGTAAACTTTCTCCTCTTTGATGTTCGTGAGTCCTTATTGAACCAAAAGACTGAATCTTCGCTCCTTTAACACTGTCCCAACGTTCCAGTAAGCTTTCCCCGCCCATCTTCTTTCCTTTGCCATTTTTCTCTTCCAACTGCGTGTTTTCAATACGTCTATTTTAGAGCTAATTCTTTCTTCTGTTTGATCTACTCTGCTCTTGATGGCTTCCATTACATTTTGATTTTGCTGAGTGTATTTTTCAGCTCAGGAATTTCTGTTTGTTTTTTAATTGTTTCCATCTCTTGGTTAAATTCGTCTGTCAGAGTAGTAAAATGCTTCTGCATTTTCTTCAAGCTCATCGAGTTGCTTTAAAACAGTTTTAAATTCTCCAAGAGCTTTTCCAACTGACTACTGCCTGGTCGGTCTCTAGCACCTTATTTTGAGTACGCGGTGGGGTCGCGGCTTCCTGAGTGCTCTGGATGTTTGCCGGCGTCTTTCTCACCTGGCTCTGCGCCTTTGGGCTGCTTCTAAGCTGGCTATTTTCCCTGCGCCTGCAGGCACTTCCACCATTTCACCACGAGGTGGCGCCCAAGGCCCGAGGCGCCAGGACTGCGGCCCGCGTCCCTGCCCAGGACCGCAGAGCGCCCCGTCCGGGTCCTCCGCCGAGACACTGTTGATACTTCGGGAGGAAACAGAGACGCTCCCGGGGGTGTCTGTCGCCGCGAGCCTCTGCCCGGGGACGGGCAGCCCGGCCACTCAGCCCAGCCAGGCGGCCCAGGCCGGGAGCGGACCGAGGAGCGCGCCGCTGCAGACCCGCCGCCGGGGGCTCCGCGCCGGGCCCGCCCGTCCCCGCCCCGCAGACGCCCGGAGGCTCACACGGCGTGCGCGGCGGACGCCCTCGGAAAGTCTTCTGCGATCTGGCCCCGAGACTGGCCTCCGTGCGTCTGCGGACCCAGGAGAAGACCGTGACCTGAAGCCCCGAGGGCGGAGCGAGAGCGCATCTCCTTTGCGCGTCCCCTTCTCCGCGGTCCCCTTCGGGGCGAGGAAACGGGTTGTGGAAACCAGGAGGAAATTAAATTGCTCTGGAAATAAGCAACAGACAAATCATAACGAGAACAGTAGAGATGGGGCGGGAGAAGAAGACATGGCCGAAGACGGAGGAGGAAGACGTGAAGGAATTTCCGCTGGAACAAGAGAGTGAGATCAGAGTCTCTGTTGCCTAACACAAGGGGGACCAAGATCCCCAAAGTTCTGCACACACACACACCTCATTAAAATCCTGCTTCCGATTGCTCAACGCTTTTTAAGAATGCACGTATTTCAGAGAAACCGAAAGTTTAAGGCCTAAAATGTATTATTTTGGGAAGAAACTCTTCAAATGAGAAGGGGAACAGGTAAGGGGGAAGGAACGGAGGGACAAGAAAAAGAAGAGAGTAGAAGGAAAAAATGGAAACAAAGCTTTTGTAAATAAGGAGGGAGGAGGGCTTGAAGAGAGGGGACGGGATGGGAGAAAAGGAGCAGCAAGGTACTTCATATACAGGTACAAATTCCCCGTGATGAATGTTATCAGTACTCATATCTAAAATGTACCTCTAAAATAAAATTTTAAAAAATATTCAGAACGACATGAGAGAAAACATTTCATAACATTCCTGGCTGATTTTTTTCTTTTCATTTTTTTCTTCTTTTTTCCCAGAAAACTTGGTAGATCTATAAAATCTTTCAGAACTTTCAGGATTTATCCTGATCTCACCGTTCTGTGGGTCTCTTTATGTTTTCTTATCCCTAAAATATAGCTGAGGTTGTGAATCTGCTCGTCTTTCATCTGTCTTTGCCACTTTCTTCATTTCTTCATTTTCAGATAATACACGTTCCAAATCCTTCTGCTTTTCTCCTCTCTGAAGATCAGCAAGAAACAACAACGATGTGTTCCTTTGCTGGGGGCTCAATAGAAAACAAATACAAGTAGACGTCACATCACTTTTACCAAATACCAGCAGTAGAGCTTTTCCTTATACTTAACACACAATAAGAGGGAAAAAGATTTGGACACATCTCAATATACAAGAAAAAATAAACTTCCTTCACACACCAAAGACATAATGTTTTCCAATGTTCTTATTATCACTTTTGATATTAAGATACAATGAGTGCTCGTGGAAGACTGGCCTCTGTTTCATTATCTGTATTTTATTTGTTTTCTGACATCCTTGAGAATTGATGAGCTCTCTGGGGGAGAGAGGGCTTTCCAGGGTGTAGGGTAGAGGCAGCCATGCTCAGGTTTGTCTCATTTTCCTTCATCCCTAAATACTGGCGCTCTGGATGGATCGGCCGCAGCTGCGCTTCTCTTCACTTTACTGCTCTCTCCTCAGTGATCTCATCGAAAAAAAGAAAAAAGAGAGAGAATGCACATATTATTTACATTCATATTGAGTTTGGTCTTAAGGTGTATGTAAGGCGGCCTGGTTACAATGAACAGTTCGATGATTTTTGTTTAGCAATTTCCTTACTGAAGGTGAGAACTTGAGTAACCAAGAACTGAGAACTGCCTAACCTCAAAGAATCCATGATTGCAACAGAAAAGTTTACTAAATCATCCATAAAAAAGAAACGACATAGCTTTGGGTTCAGGAAGACAGAGATGAAAGGAAAATCCTGGCCCGACAGGTAAGCTTAGTTGTGTTACCCTGACTGGCTTGAGCGCCCCCTAGCGGGTCGGGGGCGCACAGACCGGTGTGTCTGGTGGATCAGCAGGCCTGACCTGGGGCGCTGCACCTGACCCTCTAGTCCCTCCTCTCTGGCGCTGGCCCTCTGCTGGGCTTCCTGCCGCGAGAAACTGCACCGCTCTGTTCCACCGAGCCCACCCGCCAGGTTGTTCCTGCCCTGGAGCCTGCCTGACTGCAGGAAACTGTGAAGGAGGTAAACCTTTCTTCTCCTTCCGAGTGCTGGGTATGGTGTTGTGGCAAGAGAAAACCGACGAACCCCCATAGTGTGATTGGGAATCTTAGTGCGGGAGGAGCTCTTAGGAGAAGCAGCAGTAAAGTCAGAGGGAAGGGCAGCACCGTGGGGCACAGAGGAGGGATTGGGGCTGAATAATTCCGGGATATTTTCCCTAGTGGTGGTAACAGGCAGACTGAGCAGCCGATTGCCAAATTGAACTCAGCAGTTAGCCCAGCAAAGTAATTGAGAGCTTAGAGGGTGGAGATCCAATTTTTCTGATTTTCACTCTAAAGCATTATGAATTTAGTATCGTTAGTGATCTCTCAAGGCTGTGTTTCGTTTTTTTATCAAATAAAGATAACAATGTTACCTACTGCAAAGCATTTAAAAAAAAAGGATTGAGTAAAATAAAGGCTATAAAACATTTAGCACACTTAATGGCTCTGAGTTGTAAGTTATAATTCTTAGAATGTATATTAGCAAAGGCACATCAGAGAGTTTCTTTGAAATTTTAAGAATGGCCATAATTTCTTTACATAATTTTTTCATTTACAAAAGTAAAGGCATAAGAAATCTTTTCTTTGTAAAATCTAAGCAGGAATGGTAGATATTGTTAAGTAGCGGATCCTAGAAGAAGATAATGAGATGCTGACCCAAGAATAGATCATTTATTTTGGAGAAAATGTCCAGAAATACTGGAAAGTGAGTCCTTAGTGTGGGCAGGTAGGCACTGGGGATTGAACCCAAGATCTTCACGCTGAGCTATATTCTTGGCCCTTTAAAAAAAAATATTTAAAGCAAGGTCTCGCTAAGTTGCCCATTTGGGTTCAAATTTAGGATCCTCTTGCCTCAGCCTCCCTGAGTACATTACAGGCATTCACCACCATGCCCAGCAGGAAGACTTAGTATCAAGCCAGTTACCACATGGCTAAGTGGAGTTTAGCTTTCTGGAGACGTAGCAGTGTGGCAAACCTCAGACTGGCCCTAGCAAGGGTTAAGCTGGAGAGTTTATCCCAAGTTATATCAGTCATGGGTTGAGGACAGTGCTGGGGACACTGTCCAGGTCTGCAGTGTGACGGTGAGGATAGGCTGGCAGGAACCGAAGGCCTTCGGAACGAATACAGGTGCTGTCACAGAGGATAAGGGGGCAACGCCATCTGAGGTGCGGTTGCCAGCCCCGTCACACTTGGCACAGACAGACGAGGAAGACCCCACTCCAGACCGACTTCTGCAGTGAGGGCCTGACTCCACAGCTGCATGCAACAAGAGCATGTGGGGTTTACAGGCGAGGGACAGGTGGGCCGATGTGTGAAAACTTAAACGTCGGGAGAAAGGGGAATCCTAGCTTCAGAGAATTCTTGTGGAGTGCAGACCAGAACGGTAAGATGTCAAAGGCGGAAGCTGAGGCCTGGAATAGATATTGAGAGCAAAGGGTGTCGGCCGGGACGAGCCGGTCTGATTTTTGGTAAAAATAAACTCAGCAGACCAAGGCGGAGCCCAGCGTCGGGGTCCGGCTGAGAGGAGGCCAAGCGTGGCCAGGGACAGGGTCTTTGAGGTGCCTGCAAGAGGACACAGGCGCATTAGCAGCATCTGATACGCAAGCGAGGCGCATGTGAGTTTAGATTTTAATCCGGTTACAGATCTAAGTATGCTTTGTAATCAGTAGGGAAAAGACAAAGTATTTTTTCAATGTCAGTCTCTTATTAAAGAACTTTATGGAATAAAATGTAAAATTACACAGTTAGAAAAACAGAGGGAGGCCCTCCAGAGAGAGGCTCTAGAGCCAGGAGTTGGGGCTATTTCTGCATTTTGAGGAGTGGAAATCTGTGGAAACTGTGAGTCTATAGAGCTGAAGTTAGTCTATAACACACTTTCAGGGGTAATAGAAAAATCAAAGATTTCTTATGATTTTATATTTTAATAAAATCTTTGTATTATGTGCTGACAAATAATTGCTAAAAGCCTCTAAACATCCTAGATAAGCCAAGGACATGAAATGTGTGTACCTACACAAGGTCAAACTAAATGATAATTTAAGAGCATAGAGTAAAAGACATAGAAACGGGTTTTCCCTCTTCCAGGTGAGGAGGATCAGCAACCCATTTATACAAGTACTTTAGAAAGTAAAACTGGTTCTCACCCTTCTCCCAGATGCAGCTGATGCTGCGCAGGCTGGAAAAGACACGCCCCCGGTGACGTCTGAGCCCAACCTCAGAAGTGTCTGCGCCCATTCACATAGTCCAGGAAGGCAAAGTCTTAGGGAAGTCACGGTGGCTCAAGCTCTGGACAAACTTCTGTGCTCTTTCTTCACAAGAACACTTTCTAGGTGCTTGGAAATGGGTATGCATCCTTTAAAATCCACTGTGCATCCGAAGCATTAAATTGGGCATCTCTTTCACACATAACTGTTTTCATTCTAGAATTTTTAATAATAAATGTATATGTTTTTATCATTATATAAATAATGTCCACAATAGATGCAGCGGTTCAATAATATTTTGTGCACAAAATGGAATAACGATGAATCCAAATAAGCTTAAGTTCTAAGCACTTACTCTGAAGGAGAAAGAGGGGGAACTTCAGGGCAGCCTGCACCCCACGCTGGGCGAAGGAGCGCCAGCTGTTGCCCTCGTTTGTGGGCGTGTTGGTGTCTCCCTGTCTCTGGCTGAAAGCTCAACCCCAGTGAACTTCCGCACAGCTGCCCCCTTCCTCACCTTCTCTGATTCCATCCACTGACCAGTGTAACTATTGGGAAACTCAATCATCCTTTTCTACCTATTATTTTCTTGGAGAGTAATAAACATCGGCGCAAAATCTTTTAACTAAAAGCTGTTTAGATAGGACTTTATGTTTTGGCATAAATTGCATGTTAAGCACTTTTTTTTAAAGGAATAGAATTTTGAAAGTGAAACTTGGGTCAACACTAAGGAGCATCCATCTGTCTATCTACTATGCATCACCAGAAAGCTGTCCTGATTGGTTTTATTGATATATGTTCTCAAAAGTATTGCAGTGATATCCTACTTCCTGGGCTCGGAAATGTGTGTTTTGGGTTTGTTTTTTGTTTTAGTTTTTACTTCATTAGTAAATAGTAGCACAAGGTTAGCTTGGATTTTTTTATTAAAAGAAAGTGGACTCTCAAAAATTTGCTCTTAATTTTTAGCTAATGTTTATTTTTATATGATTTCAAACCTCTAGAGCAGGTACTGGAAGAGTGTGAGGAAGTTCTGAGCATACCGATCTGTATTTCCGGGCCGTCTCCCTCTTGCTCCAGTTGCTTTATCTCCGTCTCCGGGTCCCTCTCCTCCGCCTCCCCACGCGTGCCAGGGAACAGTCAGGACCTCGCCGGGGGTGTCTCTGCTTCACTCTTCTTAGGTCACGCTCTTCTCCTCTGACGGATGGTCTGCTGGACCCTCGTTGCTGAGTCCTGCTATCTCCCTACATCTCTCCCTCCCCGCACCCTCTGGCTGCCTCCCTTCTGCTCTGTCGCTGAGCTGTGCCAAAGTCCACATTTAAGTCACCTTGCGCAGTGTTGGGCTCTCGGGCGTCACTTAACATAATGTCCTTCTGGGCCATCCATGTTGTCACGGCGACAGGAATTCCTTCATTTGTGAGGCTCACTAACCCATTTTTAAGGCTAGTATTCCATGGCATTTCTCTCGGTTTCTTATTCCCTGCATGCATCCATGGACATAAAAGTAGTTTCCCTGACTTTAGCTACTGAGAATAACGCGGGAATGAGCCGGGAGTGCAGAGATCTCTGACACCCTGATTTCCCTTCCGGTAGGCGTGGCCTGCTGGTCGTCATGGCTCCACAGGTGCACACTTAGCCCCAAACTCGGGGAAATGTGTTTTTCGGATAAACAGGTTTGTGTATGTTAATCTCACCTCAGAAAGGCGGTTTGAAATGTTTTCATCGCTTTAGATCTGTGCACTCTAACCTGGTGTCTATTTGAGTACGTGCAAATAGAGGATTTGTGGGCAGCAAAAACAGACCATCGGGGTGTATATCTGACTTTTGTGAAGTCACACCAGGTCGTACTACAGCTGGGTCCCGTGCTCTTAAGGTTGTCATCTCACAGGGTCGCCCAGGCTTCTCGGTTTTGGTCACTCCATGTGGAGTGAGACTCGTGGGAAGAAAAGATGTTGATCACTTACCCATGCTTTGCACTTTCCAGTGAAACGACCTGTAAGTGTTCAGCAAGTATTTAATGAAACATACTTTAATGATATGATCACCAAGATAAATTATATTAATATGTAAAAAGTGATATTCATATATTTTGACATTTCTTTTTGCCATTCATTCTAAAGTTCAAACCTAAAAACAAAAACTGAGAACATTTACTGCGTGATTCAAATATTTTGCACATGTACGAATATGTAGTAAAATTGTGATTATGAGGATTTTTAACCTTTGAAATATCTCATGGAAACAGGTTACTACAGCTATAGATCTGTCTTGAGCTTGTTAAAAGCTGCTTATAATATTGGTATTTTCAAATATTTTTCTACTAATATAATCAGTTTCATTCCCAGAACTCATAATGACTGAATTCTGTTGTCCAAAGAACATAATCAGTGACTATCTCAGGAGAGCGGTAGAAGTCAAGAGAAAACATATTCATATTTAGAAGTTCACTTGGATGGAAAGGGAGCCTTTGGAGCTTTGAATATCAAAGTCAGGCTTGCGAATAACAATAGTGCCCGCTGTACATGTAAATCTGTAGTTAGGGTTTATATAGCCTCCAGCTTTGAAAACATTGCTCCCACTGGAAGAAAATATTCTTTACCTTCTAGCTCTTTATGTTTCAGATTTTGAGAAAATCACTTCTACGGTCATGAACATAAAGAAAACTCTCATCGAGGTGGTTGTTTTGAGTTGAAAAAGTCGTAGATTAGGAAACAGTGGATGAATGCTAAACGTTACCTTCATCTAACAAAATTTGGCCTACAGCAGAAGCAGCTTCGTAGATTTTAATCTAATAATGCATCCCCACTGTACGCGATTGGAGAAACAAAGGCATAGATGGAATTAGCTTTAGTAGTTTTATCCTTGACATATAATCATCAATATTAAATATCTGTCGGGATCGTGTTATGGGGTGAAACTATATGGTACTTAATGTTATAGGCTGCTCTTTCAATTCCCTAAATTCTAATATCATTTCAAAGTGTTCTTGGGGATACTGAATGGATCTAGATAGCTGGAAACACCCAGCCGACAGAAAGAATGTTCTCTCCCTGTATCAAAATGCGGGACTGACATTCTGACTGACTGTTCTGTTAGTGGGGTCCAGAATCTTCCCATCACTAAACTGAGGCACAAGGAATACAAATGGTCACTATCTTACTGCAGCAATGTGGTACATGTAGACAACTAAGGCAACTGGACAGGTTCCCAAGAAATCATGGGAAAGGGTTCCAGGTCCGTGAATCTTGCAAGTTTTGAAACAATTCATTTTTAAAACTGGAAACATATATAATGTGTAAATTGTACTAGGTTTTTTTTTTTAATTTTCTATAATATCCCCTTTTAAAATTATTTATTGAGCATATCAGCCTGAATACATTTATGTTATAGGGATCTGAATCTGATTTTATCATCTTATAGTTAATGATTTTTATGGGGAAAATGGAATTAAGGATAAAATAACTTATATTATTATTTAATGACAACAAAAATTTAATTTTCTTGCTGTATTTTATACACTAAAAAGTGCTGTGTAAAAGGTCAGGGGAATAGAAAACCGCGGAATTTGGTTCAGTACAGCAGAATTCGCTGTCCTGGACAGAAGGCAAGATTCACATTCCTAAGTGAAGCGGGTTCTAGCGCCGCTAGATGGCAGTGTTAGCTGTGGCTATTAATTGGATTACACAATGTTGAACTGTTCAATCATTCCACATTTTATACAGATCAAAACATCTCTTTGGACCCTCTAAATTATATCATTATCATTTTTAACAAAAATGACACCGATAAAACAATGCATATATATCTTAAAACGATGTTTCAAAACTTCACATCACAGAACGGAAAAGAACTTGGTAAATCCGTTGAGAACAGAGACGCAGCTGCGACCACTTTCTGGCGTCCAGACTTCCCGCCTCAGCGACGTCCCCAAGTAGGAGTTTAAAAAACACGTACTGAATGAGCGAAAGAAAAAGCTTGTTTTCCCGAGGGGCCGTATTCAGGATCTTTTCCCCACTGGTTCATCTGTCCTCCTCCACAATTTTTTGCTATTTTTTCAAATAATCCTAGAATTTTAAGTATTTTTTCAAACGCGTTTGATTCAATTTTAATTATTTAAAAAGTGAAATGGTGAATAATAATATAGATTATCTCTATATCTGATCATTGAAAAGAGAATCATTTCAGCTAAGACATATCCTTTCATTTCTCACTCTCCAGCTGGACACTTTTCTTTTTCCTGCCTGGTTTCTCTGGCTTGGAGTCCTACTACTTACTAATTTGGACAGAGATGGTAAGAGCAGGCGACACTGCGGTGCCCCTAATCATCAGGCCGAGCTATCAGCTTCTAACCGCTGAGCACGATGCTCTCTGTGTGGTTACTGTGAAGGGCCTTTATTATGTGGAGGCACATTCCCTCTGTAATTAGCTTGCTACAGACAGATTTCTATCATGAAAACGCGTTGAATTTTGTCCAAAGCTTTTTGTCTGCTGAGATGAGCATGCTGTCCTTGTCCCTCACTCGGCCTGAGTGGAGCATCACGTTCATTAATTTGCACGTCTGAACAGTTCAAGGACAGACCCCGCGTGGTCACTGCGTGCGGCCTTTTTATGTGCTGTTGATGTGGGTTCACTGCTATTTTGTTGAAGATTTTCAAATTACCTTTCATCAGGGATTGACTGTGGTTTTCTTTTCTCGCAGTGTCTTTGTGGGGCTTCAGAATCAGGGTAATGTTGGTCCCATAAAACGAGTTTAGAAATGCTCATTCCTCATCATATTCTGAAAGAGCTTGAGAAGGGTTGTTATTAATTCTTTAAATGTTTGTAGCGTTCACCAACAAAGCCATTTGGTCCTCGGCTTTTCTTTGATAAGAAGTTTTTGTTTACTGATTCAATCTCTTTACTCATTATTGATTCAAATAGACTTTTCTCCTACTTATTTGTGATTCACCCTTCATAGATTGAATACTTCTAGAAATTTAGCCATTTTTCTAGACTACCCATTCTGTGTTGTATAATTGCTCATCATAGTTTCTTACGGTCCTTTTTATTTCGATGGCATCAGTTGTGTCTCCTTTTTTATGATTTTATTTATCTGACACTTCTCTCCATTTTCCTTTATCTAGATAAAAGTTTGTCAGATTTATTTACTCTCCAAAAAACTAACTATTGTTTTCAAATGACATGATTTTATATGTAGAAATTGTGAAGATAACACTATGGGGAAAATTTTCTAGTGATACTGGATGATACAAAATCAACATACAAGAACCAGCTGTAGCCAGGTGTGGTGGCACATGCCTGTAATTTCAGTACTTGCGAGACTGAGGCAGAAGGGTTGCTTGTGAGTTCAAGACCAGCCTGGGCTACATAATGAGTTCAAGGCCAGTCTAAACTACATGGGGAGACCCTGTCTCAAAAAAAAAAAAAAAAAAAAAAGAACCAGCTACATTTAACAACTGATTGAAAAGGAAAATTTAAAAAAAATCCCATTAATGTACTTAGGGCTTAGGAATAAACATAACAAAATGTGTGAGAGACTTGTACATTGAAAACTAGACAACAGTGATGAAAGAAAATAAAGAAGATACAAATAAATGATTAGGCAGCCCATATTCATGGATTGGAGGATTTAATACTGTTAAATGTTTATGTTAACAAATGATATCTGTAAGCTCAGTACTATCCCTCTCAAATTCCCAGTCAATTTTTGTAAAAATCTCCTAAAAATTATGTGAAAGCGCAAACAACATGGATAAGAAAAACAGTCTTGAGAAGGAAAAATAAAGGTAGAGGCCTAACACTTTTTATTTCAAAATATAAGGCCACAGCAGTTCACGAAGTATAATTTCAGTACAAAGATGGGCAAATAGGCCAGAGGATCTGAACAGACAACCCAGAAAAATCACAGGGGCGTGCAGTTGACTGTTTTTTGATAAGGGCGTCACATGTATACAGGAGTGAAAGCATAAGCTCTTCTGGAAATATCGTCAGACAATCGGATATCCACACATAAATGAAGAAAACACACACGTTACACCATACACAAAAAATTTCACAAAAAGGATAGAGGACATAAATGCAAAATTTAAAACTAGAAAAATGTAAGGGAATAGCTCCTAGACCCTGATCTTGATAATGATTTCTTGGACACAGCACCAAAGGCACAAAGTGTAAAAGCAAAAATAAGACAAATGGAACTAGCTTGAACTTAAAAGCTTCGGCACAGCAAAGGAAACAACCAACAGAGTGAAAAGTCACCCTACAAAGTAGGATGAAAACCTCCAAAATAGATAAAGAGCCCGTATAACTAAATGGAAAAAAATAAAAGAATCGCAAAATTTTAAAATCAAGTAAATATTTCTCAAAATAAGACATGTTTTATTATTTTTATATGATGTTGAAAACATCGTCATTTGGGCAGCAATCAGCAAGGGATCTTAATGCTTACTGATTTCTCAGTGAAGCGATAGTCTCTTCCAGAGAATATGGTGGGGTTCCACACAACTATAAAATCATTATCTGAGAGAGTTTTCCCTTAATAATGTCCACTGACAGACATCTATGAATCAATTGGGGGTATTTTCACTAAGCTAAGAAAGGAGGAAAGAAGACGAAGGGAAGGAATTCAGCAGCCTGAATTCCTGAGAGAATCTTGTCTCTCAACTTAGCAGCCAGAGGTCAGAAAAAGGCAGCTCAGGCTTGGGACACAAGTCCAAGGGGTGTGGAGCTCCAGGGAGAATTCAGTTCTCAACTTTGGTCCATCTATTCTACCAAGGTCGAAACCTTGATTGCAAGGAAGTGAAACTTGGGATCAAGACATCTGGAAGAATATATTTGATAAAGTTGAAACTCAGTCTCTTCTGAACCCTCTGGGACTATAGAAGAGGCTTACTCCACCCTGTTATCGACTGGTCTTCCTCATTAGCTTGACGACCAGGCCTTGAAATTTATCTGGTAGGTAACCAGAAGTGACCTCTACTTTCTCTCCTGGCTCCCAGCCCAACAATTAGAGTAAAGTCATGGCCGATTCTTCCGTGGCTGATTCTGCCATGAGAGAAGGACCATGAGCCAAAGAAGCTACAGACCCAGGCTAGCAGGAACCAGCAGAAGATGCAAGAGTTAACATAGGACTAAATCCAGGGGGTGTTGAGACTGAAAGATCTGGAGTTCAGTACAATAGTGGCACTTAAGACACTGATACACACCACAAGAAACCATGTTCATGTGTTTCTCAGAACTTGGGAAAATGAAAGGGCCATGTGAAATGAAGTGAGAACTGGAGGATGTTCGTAGCAGATGGTCAGGAAAGGAAGGAGTGGTTTACAGAAGTGTCATTGTAGAGTAAATACGCTATATAAAACTAGAAAACCAACTTCCTGCTATGTTCCACAAGAGGGCACCCAAACCCCTGAATTTGCTAGGTCAGCAAGGAATTTGCTGGTGGTGGCATGACCCCTGAGAATATCAGTGGTCACAGTTTTCTGTAAGCCAGAGCAGATAGGAGTTGTTTCGGAAAGTTGCACATGAGGATAATATGGTACTAAGAAGAGAAGCCATGCACTCAAAGAGTCAAATTCAAGAAACATCACAATGAGCTACATTGTCAGAGTGGCAGGAGGACTCTGACCCAGAGTTATGGGAATTGTTACTGGGACACATTGTTCCGTGTAGAAGATTGGTAGATGGCCAGTTAGGGTATTTCATAATTTACATAACTAAGTGAATTAAGAGACTCATGATCTGGAGATTTAAGACAGTCATTCCAATAAAAAGTCATGATCTCATACCGAGTACCCAGGGCCGAGACCATCTGCAGACCCAGAACTCATTAACTGAAAGAGCAGCTGAGTCCTTATGAAAAAGAAACAGCGCTTCGGCTGTGGTTCCCCTAATAGACCTTTCTCCAAGGGCCTCTGAGGCCACTTTCTTCTGTAAATGGTCAGTGTAAGAAGAGAATACTGGTCATTTTAATAACTATTGGACCCAGGGTTCAAACCGAAATTGCTCCTTGGGGTTTGCGGTATTACTGTGGCCTCAGATTTAAGGTTTGCAGAGGCCAAGTGAAATAAATGGAGTCCTAGTCCAAATTCAGCCTCCCTTTGGTCCACTCAACTCATGCTCCATCCAGTGAACACTTTGAGGGTGCTCAGATGAACAATCACATCCAATAATGGACATTGATGGTGGCAGAAAACACAAAATTATTTTCTCAGCCCTTGATAAAGGTCATATGTAAGTCTTTGCAACTGACTTTTCCATGGAAAAGACCGTAAATCAAACACATGAGAGGGATTATCACTACCCTTAAAGATATATCCTTAAAGAATGTTGAGGTCCCCATCCAACCCCCATTTGAATCATAAATCCTTCCTCTCGAAAATTAGATGAGTCCAAGCTGATGCGCAAAAACTACCTCAACTCAACCAAAAGTAGCCCCAGTTTCCACTGCTGAGCTGGATAAGGTAACTCTACTACAGCAGATCAGCTCTGCCTTAGATAGTATAAGTATATTTATTTGGGGAATATGTTATTTTTAATCATATGAGAAATGAGCTTCCATTCAAAAAACAGACTATAATATATGCATATGTTCTTGCTAGTTTAAGGTTGTTTTACCTTCTGTTACAATATGGCCCACAGGGACTATGACAGTATGGACATAACATGACATTGTTTCATTGTATCTATACCATCCTATTGGTTATACGGATATACAAGGGCTGCAAGTGACAAGAGGCTCAGAGGTCTTGATAATACAGGGCACCAGAGAAGGAGGGAGACGAACCCTAGAAAGAGTCAAGACAGCTCGCCTTAGTGTGTTTTTAGTTCCCATGGTTTGGAATGTTGTGACATTCCCTCTAAAGTAGAAGAAAACTGTTCTACTTTTTACTTTGCATCCACTAAAAGAGAGAACAGGTGGAAATAGTACACTACTCAGAGATGGAAAGGGCTCTCCCACAGGGCCAGGTTGTAGGGCCACAGCCCAGCCTCCCGGCCACCTGACTAAGCAGGACCCTGTAACACTGAGGAAACAGTGTTGAGAACGTCATGGAGGGTCTGTGGAAACCCCCGAATAGAAGGAGGGTGTAAACCTGTGGTGCTAATGGAAAACACACAGCATCTGCCCTACGCCACTGAAAAACAAAAGCAAGAATATTAAGTGATGATGTGGCCACAGCTGCCCTCTATGAGCTGCCTTCTCTCAGAACAACCAGGTCGGCATTATTTACTTACCAATTCTGTGTAAAGCAGAAGCACATCTGTGATCAGACCTGAGAAGGGCCAGAGGGCGCAAGGCAGCTGCAGGCTCCCGAGGTCCAGACCTCTAACCTCGGCCGGTGCCTGTCTGTCAGCTACACGGGGCATCCTGGCCGCTGCAGGAGGGACAGGGAGAGTGCACTCTCGGCTGGAGGCACCCATCCCACAGTCCTGCTGCGGGCCACCCTCCTCTCTCACTGCCTGCTGCGTCGTCTCCCCAAACGCTTCGGTAAAACTTCAGCAAGCAAATGTCTGCCTAAGATTTGTATTTTCAGGAAACCGGATCCAAGACACTTCCTGACTTGGGATGTACACGTCCAAAACACCTAAGCAGGTGCAACTTTGCTCTTTGTTTCAGCATCGCTATTGATAAAACAGCTAATTTTCAGGAGCACGCTGGGACTTCTGAAGTATGTTAGGACATTAGAATTAAATAGGCACACAGAGAGTCTCAGTATAAATTCACCACTGCAAAGGTCCGAGTTATTTAGCCATATTTGATCTTGTCTTTTGAGAAAGAAAACAAAATTCAGTCTCTGAGAAGTCTAAGAATTTACTATTTCATGATACATGTTTTTATTTTCTAAAGTATTTTATATGAATGCTTTCAATATTTAAATACGTTAATTTAACATGTTATTAAAATACAATCACAGTCTGAACACAATTAGAATCCTCGGTTTATATTTTATTGGTGATTAATATCAGTGTAAATTTTTAACTGAAAAAACATTGCTATAGCATAAAAATCTTAGCATATTGCAGCAGTAAAATTCAAACCTATCAAATATGTTAGAAGTTACACGAAAATATCCAGCTACATTGGAAAAATTGATGTTCTAATGTTAGAAGCTGTGTTTTTAAAAGACCTTTTCAAGCAAAGCTGGTGACATGAAGACGGGGTAACCTTTATGTTGGTTAAAGTCAAACATCTTCCCTCCGAATCATTTTATTTTCTTAATTGTTCCACATGTCCCGTCTCACTGCTGAATAGATGATGCATTACTGTCGCTAATAAAGAAGAAAGACATGCTTTGTTAAAATACCCATAAAACCTTAGGTGTTAATATCTAAAAATATAAAATTGACCTCTAAAGGTAATAGCAATGGAAATACTTTATAATGTTAATATTTTGTGATATAATGTTTATAATTAATCATTGGTTCAACAGCTGTATGTTTCAAAAATATGATTGAGCACATTAAAACCTCTAATTCCTAGATCCACCAATACTTAACAATGTCTCCAATTATTTAAAATACATGAATAAGGAAAGAAGGTGGTGTTTGAATTAGTAAGATTTCCCTTAAAAAATGTTATAATTAATTATATTGACTCTTGGTTCTCCTTCCATTCTAATACTGAATTTCTTTAGTCCTCCTAGTAAACTTTACAGCCGTGTCCTCTCTTCCTGAATGTTCGCTTATCTTTTTAGAAATTCTTATCTCTCAAGGCCTGAAGAAATTCTCATCAAAAGAGTAGAAAGAGGAGAAATTTTCCAGATGATGCACAGCCTACATATTGGAGGCACCTAGACAATATCCTGAATTGATTAAAACACCCGAGTCCTGCTCATTCGCCCCACGTACACTCACTGAGTGTGGTCTCAGAGAAAGTGGGTTGCGGGAGCCAGAGCCAAACTCTGGGCTTGGCGTCCTGTCTCCACCTTCACTCGTACCAGCCTTGTCCAAGTTGCTTGACTACCCTCCACCTCCCAGGCAAAATGGGGCTTGTAGATGCAGCGCTTGTCTCCTAGGACAGGTGGAAACATTCAGTGTGTTCGTGGGTGTCTAGCAGGTACCTAAAGCCTGCTGAGGGGGTGAGGAGCACGGTCAGTGTCCGACAAGGAGACCTGGCCTTCCTGCCCGAGAGGCCACATGCAGCTGCCGCCCGCCGGACTTGGGAGGTCTGACCGACAGAGACTCTCTTCTTTTTGTTTAATTTTTGGTACTGAAGATTGAACTTGGGGCCTTTACATTTCTCATTTTGAGACACTAAGTTGCCCAGGCTGGCTTCGAACTTGAAGTCCTCCAGCCTCAGCCTCACAAAGTGCTGAGACTCCAGGAACATAACCCAGTGACCTGCTGACATCGACTCTTAATAAATGAATTAAGCGGCAGAATGAGAGGGTATGAGTCGAAAAAGAACAGGGGATGAGGAGTCAGCCCAGTGGTTAGAGTGCTTGCCTAGCAAGAGCAAGGCCCTGAGTTCAATCCCCGGAACAAGGCCGAGGTTGGGACCAAGCACACTAAATTTAACATTTAATGCGGAAGATGCATTCCCAGAATTGGTAGCCCTCGTGTGTCCAGGGAGTAAGCACTATGTGGGGTCAGGGTAGCCCAGTACCCCAGGGGAATCTACTCTGGATTTTCACACTGAGAAGTACTCTTATTCATTTCTTTTGAAATGATAGTTAAATAGTATGTTTCAATGGAAAGCTTGATATGGTTAATATACTTCTATTTATTCTACATTTTTTCAACATGAAATAATGGAAGAGAGACAGTGGTAAATAAACACACAGACAAGTGGGTTGTTTTCTAACTAAGGAAAACAATATGTGGAGTTGCCCCTCAGCTGAGAATACTTACAATTTTTTCTTATTTTTAATAATCATCTTTTGTCTAAAATTTTGGTGCACATGAAAAAATTCATGGACAAACCACCAAATGTGTTAAAAGAAAAAAGCTATGCTCAGATTATTGCTGAAAATGGATTTCCTGGTGAAGCGCTGCAGTGGGAAGGGTGGGAGGGTAATAATGCAGGAAGTAGAATGCCGCGCTTGGACAGTGTCTGGCTCAGAGGGCGTTTGCATTGCTGCGCAGTAACCTGGACTTCGGTTTGCTAACTCTGAGCACAGAGATGAGCGCCTCTGGAGATTGGCGATGAGATGCACAGCGGGGCGGCTGATGGCTGCCTCCATCTGAGTCTTCGCTGTTATTTTATCCTCAGCATCCTATTATTCCAGCCAAAATGCCCCTGTGGCTTACGATCATACACACACAGGAGAGAGGGAGAAAGACAAGAGACAGACAGACATGCAGCTACCCTATTCTAGAAAAAAGTATTTTACAACTATCGTTCAATGCCATTCGTGTTCTGTGGCTCCTACCCCTTTCTTTCTTTCTTCTGGAGCAACTTGGAAAGACCAGCTTATAAGTGATTACTCATTTCATTAAGTCACTAATCCCTCGTGCCCTGATATTTACTTCCTTAAAGGTTAGCGGCAATCTCTTGAACAGAAAAACCTGTCTTAAGCAAGCATGATTTGAGTGCATAGTGTTTTCCTGGCACTGGGGATAAACATTCAATTAATATCTCACATTATTTTCCAAGAAGTTCATGATAAGAAAGACAAAGAGAGAGGCCAATGCGATTATAGATGCTGGTGAGTATTTTAGGGGCACAGTGTAGACATGCGCATTGCAGGAAGTTTATCCAGGGAATGAGCTGGCTGAGCTGTCTTACTTTGCGAATAGCTGATGAAGGGTACAGGGCATCAGAAACAACATAAAATGGAAAGGTCGTGAAACCAAAATATATGTAATGATGTCTTTTGCAGAAGAATGAAAGTGTGACATATTGTGATCAATGAGCTACATCTTTACCTAAAGGGAGCTATATTCTCAGAATTAATGGCAAAAGCTAGTATGGGATATATCTAAGGAGAGTGAGGAACATGCTCCTTTTAGTTAGCTGATTTGGAAGTTTGGTAATATGGTCTTATAAGCTCTTTACTTCCTACTAGGAAGTAGGAAAACCCGGAATATTATTACGTCTCTTTTCCATGGTTTCATGAGCGCTGAAGAGTAGCATGTGTTTTGCTTACAGGTGTGGACCTGAAAACATGCTCACACAATGTGGTCCATAAACACAGTAGCTTGCATTATTGTATTGTGCCAGCAGAGGCTGGCTTTGAGTTTGTTTAAGAAATAAGGTGGGAAACAGTGAGAGCAACTGGGGAGTTGCCTAGGCCTGCAAATGTGATTAATTAAGGCTATGCAAGTGGTAATAGAGATGAATAGGGACAGCAGAATGCATTTACAACTTCCTGAAGGGTGGGTTTTGTGAATTTTCAGAATGTGAGTTTCAGGATAAAAAGTATGTCAAGAATTCATGAATCATTGTGATCAAGAATAAATTACTATTAAATAATGGATTTTTAATAGTAGAACAACTTACATTGCTCTTGAACTTCTAAGCAGAAATAAGTATTTATAATTCACTTAATTAACCATCTTGCTCATAACCAAAACTTGACAATATACTGATCACAGCATAGTGCTTCTCCTCAGTATTCAGATTTCTTCTCCATTTCTAAAGATACTTTCTTGATATGTGACTATTGACACGATAATCTGCTTCTTACTAGGATCATTTGCATGGCCATCATAAACTACTGATGGCTGGAAGAAATAAATCTGCAATTATCATTTTATTCCAAATCTGTATCTGCAGATGCTGACATTGTCAATGACCTTATAAATCTTAAGAGGATTACCACTCCACAATTCACAGGCCCGCTGCATCGGAGCCATTTGTATTTTGAGAAATCTGACAATTGTATAAGACTTGTCTCGTTTACCCTTATTACTCATGTGTTACTGGTAAGTGATTGCTTGCAACTTACTGAAAGCTTCCTCAGAGCACGCTAAAGCTTTACTTGGGCCATGTCCAAGCCACCACTCCCTGCGGCCCAAAGCTCCAGGCGGCGGGAAGGAGAGTGCGCTAGCACCTTCTGGTGATTTCATAGCACCCGGCTCGGAAGAGTTGGAACTCTGCACCTCTCCCAAAGTCTGTGTCCTCAGAGACACCCCGAAGGGCTGCATCAGGGGGCTGCTGAGTACACCTTGACCCCTCTTTGGATTGAGTAGATATTCAAAGGGAAGAAATTGTGTGTAGCGAGCCGAGGTGACTCTTTTAATGGGTATTGCTGTGAAGAGCAACAGAAATGGGACAATTGCTGAAAGGGTGAATAGGATCAAGGAAAGAACTTAGAAGGTTGAATACTCTAAGACACATTAGATAATGAAAGTAATGCACTAGAAAGATGTATCTGTAGAGAGAGATTTTTTCCATCAGAAGACTAGAGAGATGGGTACGCTAAGCATGACTGGACTGGGTGGACACAGGCTGCAGAGGGTCACTTCTGGACCTGGGAGGCTGGGCCACATGGGACTGACGCAGGCATGTTCTTGGACTTCATTTTAATAGGCTGAGAGAGGTTTTAGATCTAATTAGGTCTGTTTGTGAAATGTGCAGAGATATCACAGCTCAGCGTGAGCAGAGAGCGATGTGCTCTAAAGGCAAGACAGCCGCGAAGGTCCACCATCACTGGTTAGGAATCTGTGATCTGCTGTGATTGCACTGAGCTACTGTTTGAAAACATCGCCATGAATCCGAACTGAGTCCAAAACACATAATAGTGGTCTTTTCAGTAGGAACACACCCCTGCTTAGACCCAACCATGGAATGGGTGCTGGATGAGTCCAACCGGGATGGAGGCCTTTTTCCTAAGTGTGTTTGAAGGAGACAGTGAGACAGAGGAGTGAAGTGTTTGTGAACAGAGCCTCCACATTGAGTGACTGACCCCAAGGCTGACAGAAAGCAAAGTGGCACATGAGAGAAGTGAGGGAGGAAGAAAAATAGTAACAGCGTGGAAGATTTGGGATAAATCGGTAATTGCCTGGAGCAGAGGGGTAAGCTGGGCTGATCAACCATGATGTCTATTGGTCACTTTTGTAGAGCTTCAGTATGCCACAAAAGATGCTCAGAGACATGCTGGGAAAAATCTTGAGAACCACAAAGTAACATCATTGATGAATTCAAGGAGAGCGATAAAAAAGTTAGTGCTTATTAAAATATGACACA
>PVJO010007509.1:0-81356 GCA_004026905.1 Hystrix cristata
CACTCGCCCCGTCTGCTTCATTGTTTCTGTCCTCTTTGCCACACACGGTGACCCCCAGATTCTCCTAGAGTGGACACTCGCCCCGTCTGCTTCATCGTTTCTGTCCTCTCCGCTACACTCGGTGACTCCCAGATTCTCCTAGAGTGGACACTCGCCCCGTCTGCTTCATTGTTGCTGTCCTCTTTGCCACACACGGTGACCCCCAGATTCTCCTAGAGTGGACACTCGCCCCGTCTGCTTCATCGTTTCTGTCCTCTCCGCTACACTCGGTGACTGTGGCTTGTGAGGCGTCACCCCAACTGCGGAAAGGCCTAGCAGATCGGCGATGCACTCTGTGGGTGTTTCCTGAGAGGTCCCGTGAGGGCTGCAAGCCAAGCGGTCGGCCTTTGCTGCTGCCTCCTTTGGATATCGGTCTCCAGTTTCTTCAGTCTCCGTGCAGACTCCCGTCCGCCGTCTGCAGGGAGCTTCCAGCCCCGACCCCGCTGGCGCTGCGTATTCCATCCCAGGCATTCCGTGGCTTCCATCTTCCTGGGCTGAACTGCTCCTGGTCCTCCGACCTCTAGCATGCAGGTGACAGCTGCTGACTCTCCCTCCCGCCTCCGACCTGGAGATCTACCTTCCGAGCCCCTCCCATAATTAAACGTATTTTTCTGTTGATTCTGCTCTTCTCGAAAGCCCTAACCAACGTGCACATTCTGCTTTAAGGTGAGTTGCATACATTGTAACCTAATACTACAGTCTCTTTGCTAGGAGCAATGCTATATTCTTACATGACCAGTGTGTATGTATCAAGTTTAGTGAATTGGGTGTAATCTACTACTCCAATTTTATCAACTGACCCAATAATTTCCTTTATAGCATTTTTACCTCCAGTAAGGATATTCCCCGTTTAATGTCCTGCTTGCATAACGGCTGTTTGGGCCTCACAACCTGCTGCTCTGACTTACAACCTGCCTCTCTTTACCTACAGTTCTGCGCATCTTGTTGATGGAGCCTCAATGTCCTTTTTTTGGTACAGTACAACTTGCTTATATGGTACTTTGATTTTTGCTGATTGTACTGTATAGTATGATACTGTAGCTTTATTTTCTACTACACATTCCACTACTGTGTGTACAAGTCATGCAAATGAAAGCAAAGTCATCAAGTTGGAGTTTCCTGGGGCTGTTCCTTTGTTCTGAGTGTTGTAGTGCACGTGCTACTGTACACAGCTCCTCATTTAGCGAACGAGTCAGTTAGTGACCTGGTCACGTGAGGAACTCGGCTGTTAGAGGAGGAAGAGCTGCCCGAGGTCCAGTCTAAGGTCGCACGTTGCATTTAGTTGCCGTGTAACTTAAAGATCTTAAGTCAGAAACATTTCCATAGGCTTTCTTTGTCCTTTGTGATAAGTGACATTAAGATGGCCCTCCCCTTAAACTTGAGTGTCTCTAATCTGGGAAATGGTCAATCTTGCGTTTCCTCACACTTCGTTTCACCTTACGTGCCCAGGCCAGCCCCACGCAAGTGATGCCGCGTCCTGTCAGGACCCTGCACTTGGAGGTACAGGATGCCCACCTTCCCCTGGTTGGTGATGTTAGCTTCAGTCATATAGGCAAGATGAGTCTGATTTATCACTGCATAACTTATATTTCCTCTCAGTTAATAATTAGCAAAACGTGGGAAGATGTTTTAGGGCCATGAAAATGTTCTTCTTATAAAAATTTCCCATAGGTGTAGCACCCATTGCTGGTTATTTGCTCAAATCAGCCTTTTGATATTAGTTACAAAATGGTGATTTTTACAATTTAAGAATGTGCTCCACATTTACCGGTCAGTGCTCAGCAAGCTAGCTTCTCTCTCTCTCTGTCCCTCTGTGTGTCATTTATTATCAGAGTGGACCTACAGGTTCCTATTTTTAACATCCTATAATTAATTGATCACGGTCCTTGATGAACTGCATGCTCAGACCGCCCATGTCTGGTCCGCAGGAGCCCTTCACCGGCTCCAGGCCCTCACGAGTCTCTGGAGAGCTCCAGGGTCAGACTGCACACACCCCGCCCAGCTGCGAAGTCAGCCTCCTCTGTGCTGACCCAGCTCCTCTCCCGGGAGCGACACCCGAGGCCTGAGTGTCTCACTGTACGGGGGTGTTTCTGCCGAACCCTTTCAGAACACAGAACTGGCTGAGGTGTGCGTACACATGAACACACACATTAAAAACCCAGCACGGCCCTGTAGGATTCTTTCTTTCCTTCCGTTCCACATGTAAGCATCCTTTCTTCCTCACGACTCCCTGAATCCCATCAACATCGAAGCATTTATTTGTATGCTCACCCTGCGGCGCACCTACGTGGTCTCAGAATTCTTTCACTCAAACCATGAAAAACAAACAGAAACCAAAACAAAGCAGAATACAAACCAACAAACCAACAAAACTCAATAACAGTTCAGAATTTAGTGTGGCCTCCTCTCTTCCTGCCTGGAACTCATCTTACTTGGCTTGTACTTTTCTCTCTGTCTCCTCACTCAGGTGTGCAGTTCACTGGAAACACACTCGAGCTCGCTTTTATGGTTCACTTTCACACTTTTCCCTCTTGCCATCTTTATTGCTACATTTGTTCTTAAATACATAGAACATTAACATGCTTCCAAACCCAAACTCTACTCAGAGGAGTGTCACTCTGATTTACATTGCTGCTTCCCAGTTCCTTTAGCCCCGTATATCACCAACTTAATTGTTTTCTGGTTTATCCTTTCTTCTTTTCTTTTCTGTTTTTTAGGGATGAAGACAAGCTGAGACTATGTTTGCTCATTTCCTCTCATTTTATAAAAAGGCAGCACACTATCTATCTGTTACCTATCTATCTGGCATTTATCTTTTGCCACTCTCTCTTGGAAGGCACTCTATCAGGATGTAGAGAGCACTGTTTTTTTCACAGCATCATACTACTCCATTGTACACATATACTATCATCTATTTAACCATACTCTGATTCTTGGTCATTATGGTAGTTTCCAAAATTTTGCAAATAAAATCGTGCCACATTGAGTAACTTTCTATAGATGTAGTTTCTTATTATTAGAGGTATATATTCAGAATAAATTCCTGGAAGTGATATTGCTGGTATAAGGATAAATACATGTGTAATTTTCAGGTATACCACCAAATTATGCCCCCAGGCATTAACCATTTTGCATTCTCACTAGTAAGCGAATGCTGCTGGTAAAGCCTAACATTTTGAGTTTTATGCTCCCATGCTGGTATATTAGAAGGGATCTGAGAACTAGGGCAGAGGGAGGTCCAAAGTAATGTGTAAGAGTGAGTGGGGGAAGGTTGCCAACACAACACCAGCTCAGAGTGTTTCTTCAGACCCTTGCACGCTGCGTGCACACCCAGGGCTCCCCTCTTTTTCTCCGGTGGGGGGTCCCTCTGTGGGACCTCAGCATGGTGCCCAGCACGTGGTGGTAGGAGGTCTTCAGATACTGACTGTTTGAATGAACTGGCAAAGGTCTGGCATTGCCCAGAGGAGTAACTGGCCATGCTGGGAAGTTATGTGAAGGAACAAACTCCCCACCCTTCTCCCCTGCACCCGACCCTTCCTCCTGCTGCTGGTCCCAGGTGCTCAGCAGCTCGACCTGTCCAGAGATGCAGCGTGGATGCAGCCCTCCCCGCGGCAGGGGGCTGAACAGAGGCCCATTGTCTGAGGGCCACCGGCGCTCTGTGGCAGAGGGAGTGTCTCATAGCCTGGCCTTGCCTCCCTGGAATGTAGTTTCTACCCGGCCCTCCGAGGGCATTGTGCAGGAGCCGGTCAGTGGTGCAGAGAGCAGGCTGCAAACGATCTCTGCAGGGGAACTCAGTCTGCAGGACCAACAGGGGAGAACGTGACCGGGACTGGTCTCTGAATGGGCGCTTTGTGCAGCGCTTGGTGACAGGGGCTGGAGAAGCAACTTCCTCTCGCAGCTCACCTGTGGCTGAACAAAACAGCTTTTCAGGCCTTGGGCAGCACCGCGGGCCTGGTGGGCGATCGGCTTGCTCTCCTGCCCTGATGGCCAGGGACTGCGTTTCTGCTGCCCCTCTGTGGGTTGCCACTGGGGCCTGCTGTCCTCTCAGGACGCTAGGGGTCAGGGAGACAGTGGCAAGACCAGCTGCACAGAACTGGAGAGTCTGCTGGGAGGTGGGGGGCTCCCGGGGTCTGAGGACCTCCCCAGCGCCCCCAGGAGCAGGCACAGCTCTTCTGGGCCTCTGCCGACTCTGCCCAGACCTCTGCACTTACAGCATTCCTTTTCTGCCTTGCTCTCCACCATGCTCTTGGGTGGTCCAGGGGCAGCTTTTGCCCAAGAACAAATGGCATGATGACGAGCTGCAGTGGGTCTGGGGTGCCGGATTCTTCACTTGCAGCTCAGCTTTGTTGCGGACACTCTGGTCCACAGTATAGTGCAATCAGCGTGACAAAGGGGACAAAAAGTGTCTACAATATTATTTAGGGTGTTGTTGTGGTTACTTAAGAGACCTGGTTTCCCCTTCTTTAACGTAACAAAAGAGCCCTATCTTTCTGTTCTGAGTTTGTATTCCTAATCTAATCTTGTTAATAGTTTTTAATGTGTGAAGATTGAAAACGCAAATTGTGTTGACCTGGAGAAACACACATAATTGCATTCTAGCTTATTCACTCAGTGCTGGTGCAGGGAGAGAGAGGGGTCCATCCAAGGGGGAAGGGAGCCAGGGTTGGTCTGTGTCTGGTGTTTGCGCGAGCGGCAGAGGCCCATGGCCTGTCGCGTGAAGCAGAGGATGTTGGGAGAATCTGTGGAAGGCTTGTGGGGGCTTCTGCCGGTAACGAGGCTCGTGAAGCAGGATCTGTGGGCCGGCCTGTGTGGAACTGAGAGGACTGCAGGGAGAGGCTTTGTGAGCCCAGGGGCTGGTGACCTGCTTATGAAGAGGACCGGTTTGTCCTGCAGCAGCAGGCCCTGGACAGACTATGGATGGATGATGACGCTGTAGAGTAATCTCTGGTTTTTGGACACGACCTGTGTGGTCGGTTTTGCAGCTGATGGGATGCAGTACCCAACACCCACAATTTAAAGGAGAGGATTAGTTTGGCTCATGTTTTTAGGGGTGGTGACGTGTGAATTCCAGAGGGCTTGGGTGGGTGGCCCCACCACTATGGCCTTGCCTCTTGTGGCCCACATAGTTTCTCTCAGGCTGGCTCTACTCGCTGCCTGCAGCTTTCCCCTGCAGACGTCTACATTCTTGGTATCTCTGACTTCCTGGGTCTCTGTTGCCCCTCTGGCTTCATTGTCAGAGCTTCACACACTCTTCTCTCAGGAGCTCCTTGCTAGGCATTCCAGGCCTTCGTCTGAAATCTGGGTAGAGGCCTTCCTGAATTTGCAACTCTTGCGTTCTGCAAACCGATAAAACCAGCATCATGTGGATAACACGAGTTCTGGTGTCGGTGGGAGCAATAGTGAATCCCCTTTGACCACTCCCCCTCTGAGTGCCTGGATGGGTGGACGTTTTGAAATGAATCTCAAACAGGGAGCCCAGGAGCTTTCTTATTAAATAAAAAGTTTATACTTCTGCAACTCTGATCCTTTGGTGGGTGGGATCTTTCTGATTCCTGATGTGTTCTCAAGGCATCTTTGTTTTTGTCCCTGTACAAAGTACTTGATTTCTTTTTAATGGTACTAATCTCTTTAGCAGCCACACCTCCTTTGGCTCCATATTTACATATGACTCTTTCTGGCCTGAAATTTACTCAAATTTTTCTGCTCTGCTTTTTGCCCCTAATTCTTACTATAAATTTAGCTGAAAGCAGACTTTCTACATTCCTGGCATTTATTGAGTCCTCACTCTGATTCAGTATGACTTCGCAGATGGCAGGATATTCTTCTCTGGATGTCTTAAATTGAATTAAAAGCAATCCATTTGATATTTGGCTTCTGTAATGATTCTTTTTTCTGTCATGCTTATTCTTTATGAATCAGTATCTATGCCACAGACTGAATGTTGGGCTGCCTTGAAATTTCCTCCATCAGATCAGTCAGCCCATATCCCTTAATTTTAGTCTCCTGTAAAGACTCAGGAGATGGGCAAAATGTTGACAATTTTTTTTGCAAGAGTGTAACATGCATGGACTCTAGTCTAACTCCCAAAGGAATCCTCATTCCACCTGAAAACTCATGAGACTGCCCTTTACTGTCTGTATAGCTATCAGCATTCCGATTCTCTGACCTTCAACCAGAATCACTTATTGGGCTTTGCTTGCAGCACTGTAGGATTTCTCCAGCCCATATCGACACACTTTTCTAAATTTCCCTCAAACCAGATCCAAAGAATTCTGAACCACATGGTTAAGCACTGTCAAAGCAATGGACCCACTTCACTGGTCCCAATTTTCTTTTTAAGTCAGTTTTCACATTGCTGGGACACAATACCGAACACTCACAATTTAAAGGTGGAGATGCTTAATTTGGCTCATGTTTTCATGGGATTCAGTCCATGACTGGCTGGCTCCAAGGCAGGAATATCACGGTGGAAGGATGCGGCAGAGCAAAGATGCTTAGTTTATGGTGGTCAGGAAGCAGAGAGGAATGCCAGAGAGGAAGATGTGAAGGACCAGATAGAGCCCCCCTCAAGGTCACACGCCATGAATGCTGAGACACACCCAGACGTGTAATTTACTAATGACCCGGACAACTCCCAAGACAACCTGCAGCCCACCTTAACTATCACTTCACATGAATCTCTGAGATCACCTTCAAAGCCCTAAAAAAGACAGAAATTTCCTTTAAAAGTGACTGTAGTTGAATCCTCCTTTCCTTTAGCAAGTGGAGGCTCAAACCAAATTTAATTTGCTTGAAGACAATGTAACAATTCACTCCTTCATTCATTCATATTGAGTTGTTTCTAAGAGTCAGAATGGCCTCACAGAATGCCTGTACATTCTTCTCCAGGCATCTTTAAATTTGATTAATATCGATTCATTTGATACTTGGCTTCTGTAGTGATTCTCTTTTCTCTGTCACACTGCTTCATGAATCATTGCTGCAGTGCTTGCATAAATCCTAATGTCTCTTCAAAATGTGGCTCAAGTACTTTTCGTTTTGCAAATACTTTTTCCTTCTACCCAGCCCATAAATTAACTTTGAGCTGAGTCCTCTCTGAGCATGGGCCGTGTCTGCTGGCAGCCCCAGGCTTGTCTGACGATGTTGGGAAAGTTTCAGATTTAGAGCCGATGGAATTCAATTTTTGGGAACACTGAGGATTCTCCTGCAAAAGAAATCATGATGTTTCCATTTGTGGGATCCAAGCAGATACAACTGAATGTGTCTGGAGAAGCAGTAGAGAGGCCTCAGGTTTGGGGAGAGGCCCCAGCTCTGGCTGCTGTTTGGGTTTTCTTCCCCGCCTGCTTCGGGTTGTCTTGGAGGGTAGGTCTTAGGGAGTGCAGAGTTGCCATACATTGAAAACCGAAATAATTTCTTTGTTTAAATCGATGCAAACTTTGGGATAAAAGACATATATTTGCACCTCTCCCCCTATCCTTAGAGATTACATAAAAGACATATTCTCCATTTGGCCAGAATATTACCAAAGTCTGAAGCTTCGGCACACTGAAACCTTTGGATCATTGGAGCTGAGGTATGACAGGGCAGAGATAAAACATCCAAGGAACTGTGGAAATAAAAATTAAGATGGCTGCAGTTTGGTCGAGAAAGGGAGCAGAATTGCTCAGAGAGATCAAGGAACTGTGTTGGATAGACTGCGGTTTCCCGCACAAACACAAGCTCCTCAACCTTTAACTTTCACATAAAGGGTGCCGTTTGGAAAGAATGTGCTTACAAGACCCAGGTCATGGCATTTTACAATTCCGGTGCTCTGTCAACTTGTTGACTGTCTCAAAGAGTTACTGCTCACTACCATTCTCCTCCTAAGAGCCCCTAGCGATCAATCATGTATGACTACATGTGTGAGTAGACCTCCAATACTAACCTAAATGCATTCAAAACAACTCATATTATGGGGTCAATCAAAAATTTCCAAAACAAGCTACTTCATCTCGCTCCATTGTTCCTCTTTTTTGCCTTCAAAATTCCAGTCCTCTTTACTCTTGATGAAACTTTTGCTTTATTTCTAACTGAACCCGGGTCCCTCAACTTGAAAATCTATTCTGTGTCCAAATAAAAACCATCTTTGCTTTTATTTCTTGGTTTACAAACCTTGGTCTGGGGCTTGGTTGGGTGCCATCAAAGTGTGGCAAGCACCACGGCTCCAGGGCCAGGTGAGGAGCCCTGAGAGCTGACATGCTCAGGAAGGAGACATCTAGAAATGACTCTGAGGGGAAAGCTTGGAAATGGCGGAAGTTCCTTTGTTAGCTACAACATCTGGCTGAAGCAGGCTTCTGCAGTTCAGAGGCAGGTGTGGGTGGGGATGACAGAAAGAAGGAACTTCATAACAAATTCCAAAGAGGCTGAATTTATGATGAACGCTCAGATCTAGTTACATTACAAAGATACCTCTGGAGAGGCAGATAACTGATGGGAGACTGGTGAACCTCAAGGGGGGAAACCGATAACGTGGCCTGTTTCTGCACATTTCTAGGTCTGCTCCTCACCACAGACGGTGCCCAGTCCAGGAAGCCGCGGTATCCTCTCTCCAAACCTCTACTAATGGGCCAGCTGTCTGGGGAATAAAGCGAAAACTTAGCTTTTGTCTTGAAATCTCTTTTGATGACTCTGTTTTCTAGTTATCAAGGAGGCATCTGTTGAAGAATCTTTCGTTTTTATAATCAAAACTTCCATCTCCAGAACCAATTTCTGCCTATTTAATAGGCTTCTAGAAGAGCTGACCATCCGTGGATGGTGGTTAGAAAGGAAACAATGAATGAAATACTACCCTTCCAGTTGCATTCTCTAACCACTCATGTTTTCTCAGTTTTGCCCTTATATTACAAGATATTTACTTGCTTAAAAGGTCTGTTTGCTTTTCATTTACCAACCTTCAGCCGCTCTGCGAACCCCACACCCCACTCCCCTCTTCAAACACCACCCTGGTACTGTCTGACTCTTTCCTCAGAGACAGCGGCTCATCAAGGAAAAGCAGCAGGGATGCTGGAGAAGTAAATCATGTAGTTTGTAAAATTCTGACTAGAGATTTTGCTGTTTCTAGAAGGGCCGTGGCTCACTTCTTACAGGGTGGAGGCCCGTTGGTCATTCAGACTTACTGTCAGGATCCAGCCACACTGGTCTTGAAAAACTCAACACATTTATTTAACCACCTTCTACGTACCACGCATAAGAATTTTACATATGGAGCCCTGGAATTTAATTAGGATCTAACATGGGAAGTGACCCCACAAGGGAGTTGTTATGAACACACTTGTAATTACTGCTATTTGCATCTATTTGTAATGTCACAGGTCAACAGGAGGTGCCTTCCTGGTGCATGGAGAAGAGCCCGGGGCTGCAGAGGATGGGCCGATGGGTGGCACAGACCGAGCGGGTTGTCGTGGGGCTCGTGGTACCAGAATGAGAGACTCCGGCAGATGACCATTCAGCTCTAAACTTTCCACTGTTCTTAACAATTTGCTCAACAAAACTATGAAATTTGCGTCTTTATTCCCCATATTTGTTTCCCAAAATGGTCAACTTTCTTGTTCCTTTAAAAGTTATTTTATTTAATTTATTTATTTATTTTTTGGTGCTGGGGACCAAACTCAGGGCCTTGTGCTTGCAAGGTGAGCATTCTAACCGCTGAGCTAAATCCTCAGCCCCTAAAAGTTATTTTAAATAGTAAAATGTAAGCAGATAAAAAGAGGAAACGTGATTTCCAGCAGCCTTCTCTGAGCCAGGCGTGCGTATGTGAAAGAGGCTCAACTCTTCCACAGGCTTCAGACCCACATTATTTACTCAGAAAAGGTTTCACGTTTCCTGGTCAAGCCATAATCAATCCTAGAAAAGAACCATCTCTGTCTCATTTTTATTAGTACAAAAATGGTTGAAATAGGATGATGCCATTTTTTCTTTCCCTGAATGGTGACTGCCGCCTATTAAAATGCTAAGTTCCCCAAAATACAAGAAAACCAAATACAGGAGCCAAAGACAGCCAGAGAGCAAGAGAAATGAAGTCCACTGAGTGATTAATCATTTTGTTAACCAGGTAGGTCTCTGGCACGCTGCTAATTGGCTTACTCACAAAGCCCGAGATGAGCGGTTGAGTTTGATTAAAGGGCTGTCTGGCCATTCAAACCTGATGCTCGAGCTGCTTTCATCAAACAAGATGTGATTTTCATGCTGAACTCATCTCTTTCATCCCTTGATACTCACACCTAGGCACCTAGCTCCGAGAGCAGAGCGGAACACGGTCCTCAGCAAGTCCAGGAGGTGCGATCTCCGCTGTGAGGCTCCCTGTCTGAGCGGGAGGAGGCAGTGGAGGTTCTGAGGCTGCAGGGCCTGGCGACTGTCTCCAGGTGCAGACTCCGATGGCCACGGGGTTCTCGGGAGGCATCCCTGGAAGACGCTGCTCAGGGTGGTGAGAATCTGCTTCAGATCCCCTTCGTTATTCTACAGAACTCACAAGCTTTATAAAAGGATTCCTGACATTAGTAACAAAGGTGTTCTAAACTTTACTATGGAGTTTGCCTTTACAGTGTACTTCAATTTTATTTTCTCTTGGTTAAATTCTGCCCTTTTTTGTCATTTTAATTGTTTCCCCAGATGAAAACATCTGTGTTCTCCGTGGCAGAAGTTTAGAGGGATCCAGATCTCATGCAGGAATAAGAAGATAGAAGAGACTCTTTCTGTCCCACACTTCTACTTTGGATCTGTATACAGAATCTTCATGTAATTTGAAGCTTGCTTGGAAAGAACTGAAAACTTCCTCTGGCTATGCAGTGTACTGATGAATTCAACAGCTCTATTCCAGTTTCCTCTGAGGCTGTTGTGGGAATAAAAAAGAGGAGGGGAATGCTGGCTGGTTAGTTCAAGTGCAGCGTTAAGTCCAAAGTCAGATTCTCATCCTATGATGTTCCCCACTGACTATGTCCTGGTTGGACACTGTGTCCACTCTGGGTGTCACGTTTTGGAGGGGTGTCGGCCAACCTGACCTTCTCGGCAAAGGCGGGGGAGGAGGAAGTCACATTGGGCTGTTTTGTTATCAGGGAATAGCTAAGGAGCTGACAAAGAGGCCAAAGTGGATATGAAGTGGCAGGACATGGCACCTGTCCCTCAAGAATGGTATAAAAGGATTCTCCTCCACTATCATGTCCCCAGCACGTAGCACGATGCCTGTTAAAAAGCAACCATAAGCCAGGGTGGCAGTGCACGCCTCTAATCCCAGAACTCTGTGGGGCCGAGAGAGGAGGATCATAAGTTTCAGCCCAGCCTGGGTAACTCAGTGACTTACTGAGACCCTGTTTAAAAAAGAAAAAAAAAAAAAATTAAAAATGGCCAGCAATAACCCTGGTGCTGAAAAAAAAATTAAAAATTAGCCATAAACAGTACCAATCAGCACAGTTTGAGTACAAAAGACATACCAGTCATTGTAATAGAGTTTTTCTCATCTTTCTGTAAGTAGAAATTAATATTATCCTCAAGTCCTAGCTGAGGAAGCTGAGGTCAGGAGGTGTAGGAGCCCTGACTAGAGTCCCACAGTGATCTATAGGCTGGGGTGAGCGCTGGGCCCCCTGGGCCCCAAGAACTCGGGTGCCGTGTGGCCTGCGGGACGCTCTCTGACCGCTGCAGCGAGTGCCCGAATCTGGAGATCGAGCTGTTTATCTTCTTTACAGCCGAGGGACTGAGGGCGGGAGACTTGAGGTGACACACTGGCATGCTCTGCAGACAGGATGAAAGCCTGTCACCTCCCTGGTCCAGCAAACCCAGGCATCTTGTGGCTACTTTGGGACCAAGCGCTGTGCGTTTGGGTCTGACCCTCCCTCAGTCTCACCTCCTGCCTGACTCTGGAGAACAGGGGACTCCCTTGGCCAAGTCTCCCGTACCGGGCTGGCTCTCGCCTGAGGCTCTGTTCTCCCTGGCTCCCCCTGCCAGGCTGGCTGACCTCCCTGATGGTGCAGGGATGGGGCAAGCTCAGCTCCCCAGGGGTTTGCGTCAGTGTCACGGTATTATGTGGCCTGGTGCTGAGTGCTTCACCTCTGGATGCTTGACTGTTCCCTATCGGAATCCCACGAGCAGAACGTACTACCTGCTTGTCACAGGTTATCAGCATCTTGGAGAGGCCAAGTGCCTTCCAGGTCACCCTGCTGATTTAAGGGCAGTTCAGCTCGATAATAATAATAATACACATGTTCCTTCTACTCTGTTCCTTCTAGTGACACTATGTTCCTCCTGTGTGCCTGCTACTGCATGCTTTTCCCACTTCTCACCCACACTGTCAACTTTGTCCTTCTCACTGTGTGAAGAACACAAAAACCCTCGAATTCACCAGAGCCCCACTGGGTAGATGTCACTGTTAATGTTATGATTTGTATCTAGATGCCCCCGAAGCCTCGTGCACTCACAGGTGGGGCTTTGGGGGGTGAGTGGATCGCGGGGGTGTGATGCTTGCCGGTGGCTTAGTCCACCGACAAGTGGCTCAATGTGGGCTTGGGAGGCGGAGCCTGGTGGGAGGAGGCAAGTCGCTGGAAGGGTTCATCTCCCTGATCCCTTTCTGCTTCTCCACTACACCCCAGACTGCTTCTCCTCTGCGACGTCCCTCTGCCATGCTGCCCTGCCTCGGAGCCAGCTAGTTGTGGCCTGAAACACCTAGAAGCTCTGAGCCAATTTGAACCTCGTCTCCTTTAACTCGTGGGCGTCAGGCGTTGTGTCCCAGTGCTGAGAGAGTAGCTAAGACAACGGTCATCAACAATCGAAGTCAAAGCTTGTAGGAAGGTTAAGATATGTCACAATCTTTAGAGCTGGGACCCCATTACTAATCCAGGAGACTCAGGCTTTCGGAGTGAAGGCTGCTGCTCCTCTGGGAAGAGAGGAAGCTGTAAGGCCCTCGGTGTCAGGCCTTAGAGTTTGGACAGCGCGCATTTTCAAAGAGGCCCAGATGGGCAACCTGGATGCTAGTGTGTGAGGGTTAGACAGTTACGGAAAGTGTTTGAGAAATCTACAAAAGGCGGCGAAGGCTCGTAAGACATCACGACAGTCTTAGAAAGGCGTAAATAAAAACTTAGTGACATTAAATTGTCTGCCATTGCAGCTAAATTCATCTTTTTAGACACACACACACCCCCCCTACAAAAATGGAAGGTAGTTAAGTCGCTCCTCTCGGTTAAGGAAATGTAAAAATTGGAGTGTGCGTTTAGAAGAAGGGCGTGCTGGGCTTGTGGGTGTGCGTGTGTGTGTGTGTGTGTGTATGTGTGTGTGTGTGTGCGTGTGTGTGTGTGCGTGTGTGCGTGTGTGTGTGCACACGTGTATGCGACTTTGGTCCCTGTATCCTTCGACACATGAGACATTCAGGTGGGAAGGGCCAGTCTGTGTTCTGAGATGGGGGACTAGATGTCTGAGTACCTGCTTGCCGTGACGTGAACTTAAGGGGATTAGTGGAATGGGCTGGACTGACCACGGAGGGCTGGAGAGGACCCGAGAGACTCTCATGACCTCAAACAGAAACTCACTCGGAGGAAAGAGAAATATGTGGTGCCTTCTGGGTTCGCATCTCAGGGTCTTTTCCCAATGCTCAGGCTTGTCTGCCCAGCTTGGCATTTCTGTCACGCCCTTCCTGGCTTGCCACCTTGCCCGGAAGGGACGGTCGAGCCTCCAAGCCCTCCGGGCTCTGGCTCTGCTTGCTTCTGCTGCTCTCTGCATGATTCCCTCTGCTCTGGCCACACTGGTCTCCATGTTCCTCTGCTCTGGAAGTGGTTCTGACCTCAGGACATTTGCACCTGCAGTCTCAACCTCTCTCTCCCCAGATCTGCGTAGTGCCGGCCACCTTGCTTCTTTCAAACCTCAGATAGCACCTCGCCGGCAAGGCTGTCCAGGAGCCACCCAGCTAGAGTGGCCTGGCTACCCTACTGTGCCCCGCTTCTCCTTGATACACACGCACACACACACTCACACACATACACACACACATTCCCTTGCTTGTTTGTTTGGTTTCATCCACTACAATATGAGCCATCACGGCCCTCTGCCTGGAATGCATACTAAGTACCTAATGGTCTCTTGCTAATGTTTTTAAATGAATGACTAGAGCAGGGCATTGGGGATGCAACCCACTCCAGCCAAAAGATCTAAGGGATTTCAACGATTCCTCAGCAGGAAAAGTGAAGGGCTGGTGACCCAGAGTTGCGTGGCGCTCACATGCCCTGCTGCCGACAGTGACACTGTGAACAGAGGGCTGGCCTTACAGCCTCGAGTCTGTTGTGCACCTGGCAGGGTCAGCAGGAGCTGAGCGAGCCCCGAGGTTCTGGACAGTTCTAGGTGATGTATCTGTAGTTCGAGCCATGTTCTGATTAGGTAATATGGTATATTCACATGGTTTGAAATGCAAAGGCCACAAATGGCACACAGTGAAGGGGCCCCCTCACACCCTGGTCCCTGGTCACCCACAGTAACTCCTCTGATGCCATGCTGTGCTTGTTCTATACAGCTTCTGGAGCTGTTACATACATGGATAAACAAAAACAGATAGAGACACCTGTACTCCTCCCTCTTTTGCAAATAATGTAGGATATTTTGATACTCTTCTGCATCGTGCTTGTCTTTGCAGTAAGAGAGAACGTGTAGAGGAGTGTGTAAAACCTTTGTGTCATGCGTAATGGATTTTTATTCATGTTGACACCAGGTAGTCCCCGCCTGGAGCAAGGTGCGTGTTTCCAGCAGCCTAGAGTCCGCTTTCTCTCACTCTCACTGCCTCCATCACCATTTTTCCCTTTCTCCTGGTCGCACA
Source organism: Hystrix cristata (assembly GCA_004026905.1). NCBI lineage: Eukaryota > Metazoa > Chordata > Mammalia > Rodentia > Hystricidae > Hystrix > Hystrix cristata. Next base: position 14,864 of record PVJO010007509.1, read on the forward strand.
TGATGCCATATACCTGGGATCAAGTGGTGTGCTCTGTTGTGTTTCTGTTTCACTCAGAACTGTATATTTTTTAGTATAAGATTATAACTTGGTTGTGTCTCACAAGCTAAGGGACACACAGAGCCTGTCATCCCTGCTTGTGGCCGCGTGGTGTCCCACTGTAAGTGCACACCGTGGTTGATTTAGCTGCCCCCTCCTGACGTGGACTGAGCTCGTGATAATGCAAATGTGAACACAAGTATGCGTTCACTGGTGGACTGAGTGTGTAGAAGCCAAGTCGCCACCCTGGGCCAGCGGTCATGGGCCTGTGTAATTTTGTTAGGTATTTCTATTTCTCCTCCAATAATACAAGAGTGCTTGTTTTCCACATCCCCACTGTCACATATATTCTTCTAGTCTTTTATAGTTTGATTTTAATTTATAAAAATACTTGATATTTGAGAATTTATTTTGCTGTAAGGTATGAAGCAGGGATCTATCATCCCCTCATCGCATCTATTATCATTAATTCTATTTATTCATAGATCCATTTTCCTTCGACTGAAATGCCACTTATTATTATAAAATTCCCTATGCATTTGGGTTTATTTAGTAATTTAACACTGATCTATTTATATGAGTACCAGTTTAAATGATTGTAGCTTTAGTATGTTCTAGTATGTGGAATGCTTATCAATATGGGTACATTAATTCTTTTTCTTTTTAATCTCAAAACTGGAGAGCAGGACACAGTGGTTAGAGTGCAAAATATAGCAGTAAGAGGGACCTTAGACTAAGATCCTGAAGTACAATACAATTCCTTTGTCTCCCTCTCTTGTTGTTCCTCCCCCAGCGCGTGCGCGCGCGCGCGCACACACACACACACACACACACACACTCATCAGAGTGACTTCCTGGAGCCAGCGATAGTTTGCCAAGTGGAGTGAGGATAGCGACAGGAAGCTGATAGGTCAGGGCTAGCTGTAGAGGGTCTTCCCTGACCCTCAGTCTTTTAAAAATGGTAATACTGTATAAACAACAGATTTTATAACTACTTTCTTAATGATTGAGAATTTTATTTAACCTTAATTTACGATTTTAAAAAATCAATTTATTGAAAAAATCCTTGTTGACTACACCTCTTAGTGTGGTCAAAATCCAACACACGGATGACACCAAGTGCTGGCGAGGTGCGGAGCAGCAGGGACTCTTGTTCCATGTAAAGCGGTGTGGGCCACTCCGGACGGAGGACTGGAGGTTTCTTCTGAAACTAAACTTGCTCGCAGCACCGTATCCAGCAATTGTGCTTCTCGGTATTTACTCCAAGGAGCTGAAAACCTGCACAAGGGTGTTTACAGCAGCTTTATTCATAATTACCAAAACCTGCAAGAGCTAAGTAAGTAGTCACTCATCCAGTGAATGGATTAATAAATTGTGGCACCTCCTGATGATGGAGTATCAGGGTGAAAACAAAGTGAGCTGTCAAGGCAAGAAAAAGCAAGTGGAACCTTAAAGGCATGTTAGTATGTAAAAGTAGGCAATTTGAGAAAGCTGTTCACTTGTGATTTCCACTATACGGCATTCCAGGAAAAGAAAACCGGCTGTGGCAGTAGTGAAGGATCAGTGGTTGAAAGTGGTTAGGGAGCGGGGAGGACGAAAAGCTGAAGCCCAGAGGCTTGCTGCTCTGCGATGGCAGCGGTGGAGACATCACTGTGCACACCCGTAGAACGAACAGCACTGTGAGCGTTAATTGTGACTGTCAGTCCAACAGGACGGAGAACTGCCTAGCAGAGTAGTCGAGCTGGAATGAGGGGGAGAGGAAGGAAGTTGGTGCCTGTTTTGAAGGGCCCCTTTCTGCCAGAGTGGGCGCATCTTTGGCCGCTGTCTGCTGTGGACATCAGACCCCAAATTTCTTCGACCTCCAGTGCAGACCAGCGACTCTCCAGGGAGCTTCCAGGCTTTTGGTTTCAGGCGGGTGCCGTACCCTTGATCCCTCTGCTCCCCGTCTTCCAGCTGCTTAGCCCGAGCGGCTGCTGGATCCTCCAGCACATAAACAGCCTCTGTGGATTCTGTTGCACCTGCATGGTCATATTCGCAGATACATGTGGACCCCTGAACCCTCCCAGAGAACCCCACGAGGACAAACACCAAGAGCAAACCGTAACATGGCTGATGCTGATGGTGGCCGAGACCCGCATGTGGTGGAGGGGCGCAGGGCACTTCGCGCACATCGTCCTCTCAACTTTAATGTGGTACACTTGAAACTGCTCTAAAAGGTGAAGCCTTTTCAAAATAGTTGAACAATATTGTTGAGCACATATTATATTTTTAAATACTGTCAATTATCTTCTCAGAATGCTCTTCATTTTATTGCTCTTTAGTGTTTTTGCTAGTCTCAATTTCATTTAATTCCTTCTTCTAATTTGGAAATGAGATTGGTCTTGTTTTTCTACCTCCCTTAATATCAGTGTTAGGTTGTTTATTTGCGAACTTATTTTTCTTCCATGTAGGCATAGATTATTATAACTTTTCCCTTAGGTGCGATTTGCTGAATGCCTCAGGTTTTGGGATATTGTATTTCATTTTCATTTGTCTGGAAAACTTTTAAAATTTCCTTTTAAATTTCTTCATTGACCCATTGGTTATTCAGGAGCACGTTGTTTAATTCGTGTGTATTTGTTAAGTTACCACCACTTCTCCTGGTATTGATTTCTGGTATTATATGATTGTGGTCAGAAAAGATACTTTGTGTGATTTCAATATTTTTGAATTTGTTAAGACCAGTTTTAAGGTCTTACCTTAAAATATGACTTACCCTGTGAGCTGTTGTGCATGCATTTGAGAAGAATGTATATATTCTGCATGTGCCTGTTTGGTCTATGTGGTCTTGAATGAGGTTTAGACCATGTTTTATTGCTGATTTTCTGTCCAGTTGGACTGTCCATTGCTGAAAGTGGAATGTTAATGTTCCCCACGGTTGTACTGCAGTGTATCTCTGCCTTTAGATCTACTAATATTTGATTTATATATTTTGGTGCTCTGGCTTTGGGTGCGTATATATTTACAGTTGTAATATTGTCTAGTAGGATCAGTCCCTTTAGCATTATATAATGACCTTTATCTCGTCTAAAGTTTTTGATTTAAAGTCTGTTTTACCTGCTGTAAGTATAGCTACTCTGGCTCTACTTGGGTTTCCTTTTGTATGGAATATCCTTTTCTTCCCTCACTATGCATGTTTTGAGTCTCTCGTAGGTAGCGTATAGTGGAGTTTTATTATTTTTAATTCAGTCACAATTTTATATCTTTTCATTGGAGAATTTAATCCATTTATACTCAATTATTGATAGCTTAGGGTTAGTACTGCAACTTTGTTAACCGTTTTCTACTTGCACTATAGATTATTTCTACCTTTCTTGCACTGTCTTCCTTTCTGGTTAGATAATTTCTCTAGTACCATATTTTGATTTCTTGCTTTTTATTTTAGTGTGTCTAGTATAGGTTTTGGCTTTGTTTTGGTTACCATATGGCTAACCAAAAAAATTGTCTAACAGTCATAGCAGTTATTTTAAACTGATAACTAAATTTGGTTGCAGAAAACAAAAACAAACCACCCCATCTATCCTTTAAAGTCTCCCTCTTTGGAATTATTCATTTCATCTTTATATTTTTTTATATTTCATATCTCTTAAAAAATTATCATCACCGTTATTATTTTTACTAGTTTTATCTTTTGATATTCATACTAAAGATATAAGTGATTTCTATGTCACAATTATAATATTAGAATATTCTGATTTTGATGGTGTGTGTGGTGGACTGATATGGTCAACTTGAGCAGGAACATCCCGCTGGACTGAGTTGATGTGGTTCTGGGTGTAGAAGATCCACCTGAGGATTGTTGCCGACACAACAGAAAGGACAATGGGAGCAGAAGACAGGGGCCAGCTCTTTCCCAGGAGAAACTCTCTTGTTGCTTGTTCTCCTGAAGGGGACTTGACTGTTCTTGCTGCAGAAGGCGCTCGGGGCCTTGCTGTCATCGAGGACGGCTGCTGTTGCTTCAGGGGAGCTCTGGTCTTCATCTCTGCTGTGAGGATAGTATTCTGGTTCCAGTGAAGATTTCTTCAGCCATCATCTGCAGGCACGGACGTACACGGGACAGTGCTGTGGGCTCCCAGCCCTTGATTGGATCTTTTGTGTCTCCAGTGCATCAACAGACATTCAGCACGCTTCCTGGATTTGGCGTGTGGGTGAATGTTGTAATGTGTAAATGTCCTGTATTAAATCTGCTCTCCTGCAAACCATTGACTCTAGAAAGGTAACTAATACAGTGTGTTTACATTTATCTGTGATTTTTATACTTTAAGATGTCCCTCAGCTTTTGTCTTTCTGTGAGAGTCTTTATGGCTCCTTCATTTCCGAAGGACAGCTTTATTGGGTGTAGCGAAATTGGTTGGCAGCCCGCTCTTTTCTGGCTGGCAAGGTTTCATTGAGGGGTCTGCTGCTAGGCACATCGGAACATCGGAACTTCTTGTGTATTTTTTGCTTCTTTTCCTCTGTTGCTTTGAGGATCTGCTTTGTCTTTGATCTTTGATAGCTTGATTATAACACATTATGGGGCAATCTTATTTGGGTCTGATTGAAAACTTTTGGCCTTTCTGTATCCAGATATTTATGCCTTTCTTCAGGCTTAAGAAATATTAAGAAGTATTCTCTGTTATTTTGAGAAATTTTCTTTATTTCTTCTTTAAATGGACTTCCTATCGCTTTATCTTTCTCTTCTCTCCTTGCAATGCCAATGGCCTGTACATTTGCTCTTTTGATTTTTGGGCTACAAATTCTGTATATTTCTTCATTCCTTTTTCATTCTTTTATTTTTCTTTTCTGACTTCATATTTTTAAATAATTTGTCTTAAAGGAGGTCACAGATTTTTTTTTAAACTTCTGTTTGATTCTTATTGATGTTATTGCATTTTCATTTCACTCATTTTCTACTTCATGATTTCTGGTTTGTTTTTTTTTTTCCTTTTTTGGTACTGGGGATTGAACCCAGGGCCTTCACACTGAGTGACAGCTCCAGCCCTGTTGTACTTTTTTATTTTGAGACAGAATCTTTCCAAGTCACTTAGTTTCCCAGGCTGGGCTCAAACCTACAATCTTCCTGACTCAGCCTCCCAGAGAGCTGGAATTATACATGTGTACCACCAACCCCATTGTGTTTAATTTTGTTATTTTACTGTTTGTTAAATTTCTGAACTGTTTCTCTGTATTTTATTGAAGTTTCCCAGGCTTCCCCAAAGTGGCTATTTTGAATTCTTTTGCAGAGAGTTCTCACCTCTCCATCTCCTTAGGGTCCATCGCTGGCCCATTGCCTGTCTGTTTGATAACATAGTGTTTCTCTGGTCTTCTTGATTCTTGCGGCCATGGGTCAATGTCTGTGCATCGAAGGAGTTACTCACCCTGGCCTTTGCTATCTGGTTTATTTTGAAAGGTCCTGCAGCAGGGAGCCTGTCCAGAACTTCTAGTGGGCACTGTGCTGTGGTCCTTCTGCCAGTACCACCACAGCCCCTGGAGTACCAGTGGGCCCTCACAATCCGGACAGCTGCCATAGATGGGGCAGCAGGCTGCCTTCACTCGAACTCCCAGGCTGAGCCACGCCAGGCTGTACTCCAAGCCCCCAGCTTCTTCAGTCTTCCTACCATGGTGAGTTCTCTTGTCCCCAGGCCTCTGCTCACATTCTGTGGTGTGGAGGCCAGACCTGTGTCTATTTTGTGGTGCAATGGCTGCAGGGTCCTGCCTGGTGTGAGGGCAGGACTAGAGACGCAGTTTGTGGGTACTGCCCTGGAATCAAGGAACTTGAAGGTTTGCCTAATGTTGGGGTTTTCCTTGTGGGCTTGAAATTGGTCTCCAGGGCAAAGTTCTATGCATCCTTTCCTCTGTTTCCCCAGAGGGACGGTATTTCTCTATCTCTTGTTGCCTGGGGTGGGCAAGGGGAGATGTGGGTGATGTAAATGTGTCTTTCCTATTGTGGGCATCTTTTCTTTTGAATGTGCTAAACCCGATTCTGTGATCTCTCATCTGCTTCCCTTCACTCGAGTGCAGGTATTCTCATGGGTGGAAAGTGTCCAAATTCGTGTTTCCGCAGACAGACAATTTCTGGAAAGTGCTGTTCTACCGACCTGCTCTGCACCCTTCCTGGGGTGGGAATTAGTGACCAACAGGACTGGGATACTCTCTGCCCTTGAGCTTGTGAAGATCAAGCTAGAATTTAGGGAAGTCTGATGAAAGAGCCCTAACGACCCTCCCAGGGGAAACACCTGCAAGTGGGACTCAGTCTCGGGTCAGGCGTGGACTCAGCTTTTAACTTCGTTTGCAAGTATGACCTAGGTCATATTTCAGAGACACATTTGCTCAGTTTTAGGCAGGAGACAAGATACTTCTTTTGCGACTGTTGTGAGGATTAAATACCACGTGGAGGGCCTGGCGTGCCACGTGACACACAGCACACAGGTGGTGGTGGGACATGGCTTTGGTGCCATCTCACATAGGAAAACCAAAGGGCAGCCTGGTTCAAGAAAGAGCCAGCTGGCGCTTCCTGAAGGTGTGGTGTGCACGCCTCTGCTGGAGCTGGCTGCGGCCCAGAACCTAGACCGAGAGGGAGGGCGAGCCCGGGCGGGAAGCCGTGAGGCGCTCTGAGCTTCAGCCCGACTCTCGGCGTTCCCTGCTTCTGTCCCCTGAGTACCTTCACTGGCCGGGAGAGGCAGGGTTGGGAAGCGATTAGACCCTGTGGGCCCGGACTCTGAGCCACACACACAGGAAGGTGCTCCGGGCCTGCTCGATTCTTCTCTGCTCGGCGCTCTGTTTCCTCATCTGTAAAACGGGGTGAAGAGCAGCACCGGCTCTGTGTGGTTGCTGTGACAGTCGAATCAGTTATCACGTAAGAAGCACTCATGCTTGGCTCTCCTCTGTTTCCTGTGTGCGCATTCACTCAACACATGCGCCAACCGTATGAAACTATTATTAAAAATGCTCAGAAAAATTCAATGTTTTTCAAATATCAAAACAGCGGTGACATTGAGTTGGAGATGTGTGTTTACTTGCCTGCCTTCCCCACTAACCTGCGAAGGTTTTCTTGCTGACTTCACTGTTATCAAGGTCTGACTGACAAATCAAAATCATATAAATGTAAACGGTGGCGAGCGAGTTTTCAGTGCAACTACACCCTGCCTGATGATCTCCACAGTCAGACTATCCAGTGTCTGTCATCTTACAGAGTTACTATTTTTGGGGGGTGTGAACACTTAAGATTTGTTCTCTTGGCAAATTTAGTTTATGATACATTATTAATTATTGTTACCAGGCTGTACACTAGATCTTAAGAAACTATTCATTGTATAACTGAAAATTTGTACTCCTTCACCAACATATCCCCAGTTCCCCTCTCCCAGACCATGACAGCCACTATTCTACTGTTTCTTGAACTTTTTTAGGTCTTACATGTAAGTGATATTATGCAATATTTTTCTTTCTGTGTCTGACTTATTTCTCCTAGCATAATGTTCTCATGTTCATTTACGTAGCTACAAATGGCTGGACTTTTTCTTTTTAAAGGCTAAGTAATATTCCATTCTATCTACCTATCTTTGTGTCTATCATCTATCTATATCTATCTATCTATCTATCATCTATCTATCTATCTATCTATCTATCTATCTATCTATCACAATTTCTTTATTCATTCACCCATCAAAGGACACTTAAGTTGTTTCTATATCTTGGCTATTGTGAATAACTCTAGAATGAACATGGGGGTGTAGACATATATTCAAGATACTTGCTTCCTTTCCTTTGGATATAAACCCAGAACTACGTTGCTGGTAGCTCTATTATTACGTAGTTTCCTGGGGACCTCTGTACTTTTCTCCATCATGTCTGTCCCAATCTGCATTTTCACTGACACTACCCAGGAGTTTCCTTCTATCCCTGCCCTGCCCAGCACTTATTCCTAACGTCATCCCAATCGTGTGAGGAGATATCTCATATGTTCTGACTTGCACATCCTTGATGATTAGTGATATTGGGCACTTTTTAAAATAATTGTTTGCTTTATATCTTTTTTTGGAACAATATCTATTGAGGTTTGTTGCCATTTTTAAATTGGGTTTATTGTGTTTTTGCTATTTATTTGTACGAATTCCTTATACATTTTGGATGCTAGCCATCTATGAGATATATGACATGAAAATATGTTCTCTCATTCTGTAGGTTGCTTTTTTACTTCACTGATTTTTCCTTCACTATGCAGTAACTTTAGTTTGATGTAGGCACATTTGCTTAGTACAGAAATACACAAAAATATCTTAAAATTTGTGTGGAACCACAAAAGACTCCGGGTAGCCAAAGCCACAGAAAGAACAATGAAGATTGAGGTATATTTTCTGATTTCCAACTATATTACCAAGGAACAGTAATTGGAACAGTATATTACTGACTAAAATCAGATACACAGAACCATGGAACAGAATCAACCTATGCATTTAGAGTCAACTGATCTTTGACGAAGATACCAAGAATCGACAATGGGGAAAAGGTAGTTTCTTGAAATCTCGGTGCTGGGAAAACTAGATTTCCACAGAATAAAGAATAAAGTTGGACCTTATCTTGCATCATACAGGAAACCATCTTGAAATGGGTTAAAGACCTAAATACAAGACCTGAAATTGTAAAAGTCCAAGAAAAAGATACACGGACTCAGTTTTCTTCGCATGGATCCTAGCAGTGATTTTGGCAGAGGGTAGCTGACAGCAAAAGCCAGGCTGCCTGTAGATTTCGACGGCAGGAATGTGTCTGGCTTTTTGTTGCCCCCAGAACCTACGCTTGAGCTTGCAGAATAATGTGTGCTCAATGACTGTCTTAAGAGGAACTGGTACCACGCTAATCGCTGAGGTAGTCTGGTGTGAACGGACGGAGAGATGCCGCTAGAGAGGGCACCAGGCTGTACACTGCGTGAGCCCAGTGGGTACCACTCATACACATGGTACCAGATAGGGGCTCTGAAAAAGAAAGTCTTTGAAACTATGAGAAAACTATTTGATTTTCAATGACTAAAACCACTGAAACACTTCAAATTAGCCTTTTAGAAAACAAGTTATTGTTTCAACAAGACAGTGAGATGTGATGTATTCAATGTTCTTTTCTTCTTTTAATCACCTGAAATTTAAAATGGGACTCAGGGAGTGCTGGGTATTGGGTCTATCTGAGAGGTCTAACCAGGCTTGATAATGGCACTTCCCTTCACTTGGCCTTTTCATTCTATTCATTCAGTGGTGAGCTAGAAATTGTCCTTATGTCTTTAAGAAGGTTGTGGTTGGATTTGGGAAGGTGAGATGGACCACTTACTAACTTTCTAATTTGGGCAAAGTCACTTAACCTTTTTGTGCCTTGGCTTTTTCTACAAGCACTATTGTGCAGTTCAAGTGAAATAATGAATGTTAAAATGCTTATGAAGTGGTAAGATCTTTTTGAATAAACAGCTTCATCCTCACTGTGTATGTAAGTAAACCGGGGAGTAACTTACCTCCTGTTTCTGCTCTTGCCTGCTTTTGCCTGCAGTCCAGATCGTTCCTTGCCGGTGAGGGAGGAAGATTTTGGGATGGAGTGTGTCCGCAAGCCTGGTGTGTGGGATCAGGTTTCCCGAAGGCTGGAACTCAGTCTCAGCTTGCCGCCCTGCTCTCTCTGCTGACATGCAGCTGTTACTCCTGCAGAGGACTGGATCACACGGGTGGGAACGGCGTCTCTTCAGCATCTTGATGGACTTGTCAGGTTGGTTCTGCTTTACGCCTTTGACGATTTTAACACAGTCAGAAAAAGTGGGAAGGAAATCTTACACCCACTCGCCTCAGCCCTGTGCTCGTCTCAGCTTGTTAGAGAAAGTCTGAGCTGGGCAATCACTTCACTGGTTTCCTTTCTGTAATTTTTGTTTGTATGAATAGCTTCCTTGGTTGGGAATGTTGAGGAAGAAGAGGGCTCTTCTGGTTTGTTTTAGATGTCCCCCCAAAGCCTCACACAGTTATAGGTGGGGCTGGATCTAGAGTGTGTGATTATTAATTAGTCCACTGATCAGTTTGGAATAGTTCTGCTGGGATCAAGGATGTCATGCTAGGATTGAGGGTGGAAGTACTGCCCAACCTAAGGGCAGGCAGCCTGGGTAAGATATAAGGGGCAGAAGGAGGCTTGTAGGTCCCTCACTTGCCTTGCTGCCTTCTGGCTGTCTGCAATGCCACCCTGCTTTGGATCCAGCTAACTATGGACTGGAACCTCTACCAACTGTGAGCTTAAGAAACCTTTCCTCTCTTCACTTTGGGTGTTAGATATTTTGTCTCAGCAAAGGGAGAAAAGTAAGACAAGGGTTGAGTATTAAAGTTCAAAAAGCAAACCCATATCCTTAAATAGCCAGATGTCAACATCCGTGAAATGCCAGGAGAGGCTGACTACTATAGATGGTGAAGACTCAGGACCTACCATCCAAAAGACCTATGTGGAGCCCTGGTATGCTGACTCTGTGACTTGGTAATGGGTCGTAACTTTTCTGACCTGACTTTTTCTTTGTGAAAAGGGTGGCACGTTTGCACCTAACAATAGGGTTATTGTGTAGGTTGTGTGATTATAATGATTCAAAGCGTTTGCTTTGGTGGGTGTCTGTAGGAAGTGGGCAACAAATGCTAAATAAAATAAAATCATTTTACTTAGTTACAAGTGTTGAAACTTATCAAGAGTATCCATAGCCATATAGTATATTTTTACTCAGATTGATAACTAAATTAAATTAAAGGCAGATTTCTCATAAAGTAGGGCATTAAGTTAGATGTAGATTTTAGTATTACCTCTTTCTTTTCAAAATGTGGATTATCTCTACATATCTAGCTTTATTTCTTGTTGCTTTTCATCACTTATAATTCTGTCCTCTCCCATATGTTGTGCTTACTCATACCCCTATTTTCTTATTAAAGCATTTCTACTGTTTGAGATGTCCTTCTTTTCCCCCTCCATTTCATCTTTCCCAAATTTCCAGGAAGCGCCTACTCCTAGCATTCTATAATTGATTTTAGAATATCTGACTTTGTTTGACAGTTACAAGCATGTTTGATTATTTACTGCATAAGTATAAAAACCCTGAAGCATATTTCTTTGGTTACCCGAAGGAAGACAGTGTGGTATATTGGAAGCAGCCCAGGTTTTGGAAATTGACAATGGGGATCTTTTAATGGCCCACCCTTGGTAATAACTACATGGAGACATGTTTTCTTCAGATTATATCAGGACCTCATCGCTGCATGTGCTGCTGCTATGTGGTACCCAAGGGCTTAATTGCCTTTGCTTTAAATAGAAATATATCATCCAGTATGTATGTATTTTATAGGATTCTTATTACATCTAAAATGTTTCCACAAAAGTTTCATGTGTTTGGGAGGCTATTGGATAATGGGGACTCTATACTCCTTAGTGGATTAATCTCCAGAACCCAGAGCTGAGCACACCGTCAGAAGGTGGGGACTAGTGGGAAAGGGCAAGTCACTCAGGGCATGACCTGCGTGGGTGTATCTCCCCATCCAATTCCTCCCTTCTGTCTCTTCTTCCTGGCTGCCTTGGAGTCAGCAGATTTTTTTCCACCATGCCCTTCTACCATAAGTTTCTGGCAGCTATTTTGTGCCAGGGATGAAAAAGTGACCAACATAGATATTGGTATAAAAAGTGAGGTTGTTGTTCTGACTATACCTGACCATGTGGTTCAGATGCTTTTGGAATTGATTTACGGGAGGATTTTGGAAGGGTCTAGAGATGCTGGCTAACGAAGCCATAGAATACTGTAAGCAGAGTAAACCAACATTGATGAGAGATTCTTTCTGAAGCTTAGAACACCAGAATGCTGACAGAGATGAGGATGGTAAAGGCCAGGCTCAGGACGTTTCAGTTGGGAATAAGACTCCATTGGTGTTCAGACTCTAGGCCATATTTGTTACACCCTGGAAGAAAATTCGTTTTCATTTTGCCCATGTCCTGAGGTTTTGTGGGAGGGTAAGACTAAGGTCACCTGATTAATTAATTTAGTGAAGGAAACTTCAAAGCAGCCCAGTATTCAGGCTGTGGCATGGATACTACTGGCTTCTTTGGCCAGATCTATATTGACAACCAGCAGCAAAAAGCAGTTGTGAAGAATTTGCAGTTTCATCAGAAAGGAAGTGCCTGTAAAATTGGGGCAATGGAGAGTGTGGTTGCTGAAAAAATAAGCATTAAAGAGAAGTCGAGTACTCTGGATTAGGGGAGTAGGAAAGATGGCGTGACGGCACCTCAAGATTCAACAGGACCTTACTCATCACAGCCTTAGAGCTGCAAAAGGTGTAAAGCTCTTATTTACGAAGAGAGCCCCTGGGTGCCCTGCTGGGGAGGGACCACCTAGGTGAGGAACTGGCTCCCTGGGGTTCGTTTTATTGTGCTTTGTCATCTATGCACTCGGGGCCATTGCGGCCTTGTCTAAGGGGTTCAAGCCACCTCTTGAGCTGATGGAAAACCCTGGCATCATCTACATGGTGTTAGTTTCATGGGATCACAAAGACTTTCATCCAGATTTCAGAAGAAGAACCGGGAGGCCAGGCAGTGTGCCCCTGAGGGGGCGGTGTGTGGAGATGTGAGCGTGAAGCCAAAAGCAGACTACGAACTCCAGGAAGTTGGAGATGCCAGGGCGGTGCAAGGTCTGCTGAAGAAAGCGAAAGGTAACGTGGGATGCGACTGGCAAGGCCATGCAGGTGGGGCTGCTCGAGCCCTTTGGAGTTGATAGCTCACCACAGTGTGCCCAAATTTGGGATATATTGCTACGGGGCAGAACATTTGAGCTTTGGGTTTCAATCTTTCTCTGTACTGATTCTTTTCTATCCCCCATTTTCCCCTTCTGGAATGGGAATTTTTAACCTCCCGATATTGAAATATTTAACTTCCCTTCTGGTTTTTTACAGAGGCTCACAGCTCAGAGTTTGCCTTGACTCTCAGAGGAAATGTTGGACTTGAACTTTTAAGAAATGTTTCAATAGTAGAGTTTGGCGATGCTTAGGGATGGACTGAATGCATTTCGCATAATGAGACGGAGATGAGTCTTTTGTGAGGCAGGGGTCGAATGTTACAGTTTAGATCTAAAACGGCCTCCAAAAGCGTCTTGTGTGTGGAAAGTGATCAGGTCGTGGGGGCACCACGCCCGCCGGTAGATTCACCCGTTGATGAGGTAAGTAGCTAAAAGTGCTATTTAGAGGAGAGAACTGGTTATGTGGGTCGGTAGAGGAGGCACCTGGAAGGCCGTTGTTTTGTCCTGGGCTCCCTCCCTCTCTCTCTGTTTCCTGCTGCCATGGACTAAGCAGCTTTCCTTTGCCAGGCCCTCCCACTGTGCATTTCGGCCTTGGAGCCAGTGATTTGGGGCTGGATCCGCCGGCAACTGTGAACCAAATAAATCTCTCCCCCTTTAAGTTGTGGGTGTTGGGTGTTGTGTCCCAGTGATGGGAAAGTGACTGAGACTACTTTGAGAAATTCTTGTTAGACCTGAACTCTCAAACTCAAGATTTTCACTGTTAAAAATGACATGTTCCTGATGTATAACCAGATTTAATTTGGTAGAATTACTTCTCATGGAATAAGGAAGACTAGATAGAAGTAAAGGGTGGCAAGTAAGGAAAATAAAACGTAGTAAATCATCTTCTTTTATAACACGTGTAACACAATGTTCAGTACAGTCTTTTGGTTGAAGAATTACATTACAGACAGAACTGTGGACATTTATGATTTAGTCCAGTGGCAAAACCTGTGTATTTAAAGGCAGCAGACCCACGAATCAGTAATCAGAAGGGCTTTCTTTGTACAAGGAGTGAATTCTCAGGAAGACACTTGCTTGTGTTGCTGATCCCAGACGGAAATCCACTTTTCATTTATCGTACTCATAGCTCCTTTTGAAAGTCTAGGCCATTTCACTTCGTAGTGATTGGCTTTTTGTTTTGTGAGTATGAACAGGGTTCCTGAGATTCTTTGGAACATCTGAAATGGTGCCTGTAACACAGAGATGTAGCTTAAACTTAAGTGGTTCAAGATGAATACCATGCTTGAGTTCCAAATGTTCTTCCTATTTGGGAAGTGATTCTAGAGTCACAGCAGTAAGCCAGGAAAGTGGAGATCAGACAGATAAGATACTACTCTGATGAATCTTCTCTCATTCAAAAGTGCCAGGCAACCAGGCACCAAGTTTAAAAATATGGTCAAAGATCACTGTGATTCCTGCCTTCGTAGAATTGACACTTGAAGACCATGGGACACAGCTTGAAGGGTTGACAAAACCAGACTTTCAGGGTCAGAAAAGATCCCTGGAGGACATTCTTCTGGGTTGAGATGCAAAGGACAAGCGAGAGCCAAGAGCAGTGTGGGTTGGAGAGTCCTGCATGATGGCCACAGGAAAGAGAAAGCTGAAGTGTTGGGGGCCTTGCAAATCATTTTGAAGACTCGGTTGAGTGAGAGAAAGAGTTTCTCTAGATGAGTGTTTAATCACTGGTTAACTGTGCGCAACTGTGAGAACGGTATCTTTAGTAAGGGGATTGAAGAGTCATGGAAGAGGTTTTAATAAGAATGGTGACATAAGAATGTGTTTTCATTAGAACTACAGCATGAAGAGTGATAGAGAAAGAAGACAAGAAGCAGTGAAACCACTTGAAGTTATTTCAGTAAAACTGGCAAGAGATGATGATGGTTCTCATAAGCACATTGCTGTCAGGGACAGAGAAAAACAGATTCCAGATACATTTTAGGGATCTAAATTCTAACCTAATTTATTTGCTATAAGAAATAATGAAGAAGTAAGACATTCAGGGTTAATGTGTCAGTCACTGCTTATTAGAGAAACAGATTTAACGCAAGATATACAAACATATATGAATTTACAACAGTGGTGGCCCACAGAGTTAGTTGCGGAAGAGCGCAAAAGGTCTGCCTGTGCGTGGGGGCTGCTAAGGATCCAACCGGAGGCCGGAAGCTCGCTGTAGTGTCTCATGGAGTCCAAATCACGGGGCCGCAGGTCTGTGATGGAAGGCTGAAGGGTCGGGGCCGGAGGCTAAAGAGGGTGCTGGAAGCCAGGAGACAACATCCAAGGTGAGGGGAAGACTGGAGCACCTCTGAAGAAATAGAAACAGCCTTCCTTCTTGGTGTCCCTTTTATAGCATTCTGGCAAGAATCTGCCCTGGGGTCTGTCTTCCACGCCCGGAACTGTGCCGAGCCAGTTTAGTTGGGCATCACCTGCTCAGGCTGACAGGATGAATCAGCCCTCACGGTTAAGCAACTGGGTGATGTGGATATATTTAGTCAAGGTAAGAGGAAAAGAGCACTTTTTACAGGAAAGCAAACAAGCTGTTTGGACATAGCTTGTCAGAACAAGACGGCGACAACCCAGAAGCCAACGCAGAAGGCTTCCGAGAGAGGCCGCCTCCATTAAGCCTGCTGAGAAGTCAGGTGAAAGGAAATAGACCCATAACCTCTGCCTCGGAGGTCCAGCTTCTCAGTTAGAAAAAAAGGAGGATTTACCAAAAAAGGGGAAAGATATGAATGTGAGGCTTCCTTGGAAGGAGTTTCCATGGAAACAGAGAAGCAGTAAAGGAGAGAGAAACTTGGAGGAGAGAGGAGAACGAAAAATGAACCTGTGGAAAGTCAGGCAGCAGCATCATCGATACCCACATGGTGTGAGTGCTTACTGTGTGCCTTGGAAATGCTCTACCAATATTACAGCTCTCGGTGCTTTCCTCTTCTCGCGAAGTCAGTATTTTCGTCAGCTCGCTTTTCCACAGGCCATGTCTACACAGTTAGAATGTGGCCGATCTGGAGACAGGCTCACGGGACCCAGAGTACTGCTCGTGCCCAGTAGGACACTGCTTCTTGGACACCAGGCACAGCACATCGTAGAGAGGAGAATACTCTCTGCAAACACCACAGGACCACAAAGACTTGCATCTTGGAGGGTTTAATCCTGTGAACTGGATCATTTGCATCTCTTTCTGGTTGCTTTAAGACTGGGTTACGGGCCAGCGGGAAATTTGTGGTCGGAGAGAGAGAAAAATGTCTCTTCCAGTTTGGTGTCACGGTCTGGTACTAGCCCCACCCCTCTGGGTGACCTCACCTCTGTCCAGGTTCTGGTCTTCATGAACTCTGCTTCCAGCTGCTGCTGGTCTCTTGGAGCTGCACCATCCCTTGCCCCTTCCCTTGATGCAACTCACATTTCTCCAGGTGAGGCCTCTTTGAGATCCCCCATCTGAGCCATCTGGGAAGGAATCGTGTTTCTTCCTGTGATACAGCATGACAGAGACAGTAGTCAAGGGGTGAGGGGGACACACAGACTAAAAGACACGACTGGCAGCAACACTTTCACGCTCCATCACCACGAATAATGGTAACACACACTCACGACTGTTGCCACTTTATGATTATAATGTGCTTCCACATATCATCGGAGCCAAGAAATAATAGTAGGGTCCTGTTATTTACATGTTAGTCTCACAAAAGTTAATTTGCCCCCGGTGTCCAGGTGACAGGGAGGAGCTTCTGAACGCGGGCCTGAGAAGGCCCCGCGTCTTTCCACCACCCGCGTACATCCCTTCGGGGTTCCTCCTCTGCAAAGCTTCTCGCAGTGGGCAGGCGAGGAATGTCTACATCACCTCAGGAATCCTCAGGGGCTCAGGCGGGCATTGCACACGTAGCTAGATTCACAGGAAACAGAACTTCCCTCAACCTCCAGAGACCTGTCTCCCTGTGTGGGTTGAAGAAGACCAGTAAAGCTTGCCAATCCCATGAGCAATATTGGTATAGAATGGGCCTGATAAAAGGTCCCAGGGGCTGAAATTAACTGGACAAGTACCACAAAAGCTCACAAAGCCAAACGACAATGCTGACTCCTATATTGAGCTTACCTTTTGGATCTGAGTTTTTTCCAACATATTGGACATTTCCAAATAGAACTTTGCTTATTTCTCAAGATCAATACTGGCTGACTATAGATTCAGATTCAATAGCCTCTTTTTTTTTTATTTTAAACCAAGAACATGTATTGGTACATTCTACATACAATGGTCACATTCATTACATTAATTCCGTACCTATACATGATGTATCTTGGTTCTCCCCCCTCTTCCCCCCTCCCCTCTGCACCCTCCCTCCCTATTTACAGCAGGTTCATTCATCATTTTCCATATTTTCCCATTCCCCTTCCCTCACCTGTTGCCTTTCTGCTTTTCCCTTTCTTTCCTTCTAGTACTCCTCTCCTCTGCACACCATCCTCCTTTTATATAATATCTATTAAAGAAAATGTGGTTTTTCTACACTATGGAGTACTACACTGCCATAAAAAGGGATAAACTAGAGTCATTCATATATAAATGGATGTTTCTTGAGAACATACTCTTAAGTGAAATAAATCAGACACTCATGAGCACACATCGAATTGTTTCTCTGATATGAGAGACCATAATTGTAAATAAGGACAAAGAGGTGTAATAGATATCAATAGCCTCTTTTGAAGACCTACTCTGCCTCATGTTTCACATACATTATCTCTTAATTTCCAGGGCATCGTGGAGAGGTGAGATGTCTCTGTTCAAGGTCATGGGGCTGGTGAGTGAGAAAGTAGAAGGAAACCTGGGAGTCCTGGTTCCTTTTGTTAGTTGAGTCCTTTGATTCTGCTGCCCTAGGTTCCTGCAACCTCTTCCTCTTTCTTTCCCTTTACTTAGCTATTGCTTGGTGGAAACTTAAAGAGGGACCAAGTCCATGGCGTGAATCTATTGATTCATTCAGCCAAGGGTTATATGGAAGGGGCTATACTTGACAACTAGGAGTAGGGTGGGTGGCATGGAGTTTATTTACCTCAAGTCTTCCCCTAGTCTTTCCCTAGAGGCTTAGACGAAGAGCCCTGGACTTGTTCTCTTGGCTACGAGGCAATAGGCCTGGATACCTCCCCACTGGCTGGAGTCCCTGGGAGGCCTTTTCCAAGCCATGCTGCAGCCTGGGCTGCTGGAGTGAGGTGCTAATGAACATAGATCGGTCATTGTTCTTTTTACTGTTTATCGCCTAAATGATCAGAATAGCAAACCACCCTCACAATGAGATCCTTCTTGATAAATGTGCATCCAGACTGTCCTTCTCCAGGGAGCCTTCAGCCTTCTAGCATGGAAGAGACTTCAGCAGTGGAGCCGTCCAGCAGGGAATACCGGACCGAACCCCTGGACGTTCATCGCGGAGTCCAAGGCCTCCCATTCCCACCCGCACGTACTCGCTTGTGTAATCTGCCCTGATTCTCTGCTTGCTCCCACGATATTGTTGCACCAGACTGCTCAAGTCTGTCAGTGCAGCCTAGCTCCTACCTCTGAGGATCACTGCCACCCCGCACTTGTTGCTTCTCTATGTGAGGAGTGTGTGCATTTATTTTAACTCCTGATTTGAAGATCGTCTTCTCTCTGGGGACTTCCTGATAGCTTCCTTCATCAGTATCAATTTAGACCTGACCAGACTCTTTGTACAGTCCGTAAGAAATGACTTCTTGCTTGAGTGCAGGGCTTGTCACTTACAGAAGCTGCTATGTACATTCCCCAAACCCTGATAAACAACCCAGGCTGCTGCCACCCTCACGTAGGCCCGCTGTGGACCTTGGTGCTGAGTAGGGGTGGAATTCTCATCCTCTGAGGAGAGGAGTCTAGGATGGGATCACTCTCTGGCTCCCACAAAGCAGTCCACATGCTGGTTACACAACGGCAATTTATATCTTTGCTCTCAGATAGGACCAGGCTTTGGCTGGATGCCTAAAAATAGAGCAGACATAAATTAACAGCGGAGCAATTTATAGTCTGTCATGTCTTATTGCTTAATGAATTTGTCAAAAATCATATTACTCTGAAAATTATGGCATGAAGGGTCCAACAGGCTTCTGTCTTTAAGAGAGAGATTGTCCCAGCCTCACAGAGCAGAGCTGCCTGCCCACTTTCCCTTTTTTAATGCAGGCAGCAGAATCCCTGAGCACTTGTGTTTATTTATCAAATCTCCATTGACCTTCACTTGGATTAGGACTACTAGGGATGACCTTGGCCAGTTTGCAAATCCCAGCCCCAGTCCACCTGCTGTCAGAGCCAAATAGGATTTAGGGGTCAGTCTTGTACTCCGAGTCCGTGCTAATACGATGCCACATGTTTCTGTCTTGTGCTCACTCCGGCCTTCATTACTCGCTTTTAAAATCTGCCGAAGCTGTGTCCTCTACAATGAGGGCACAAGCAGAACCCTTTCAGCTCTGCCCCAGTTTCTCTCCAATCCCTCTTCTTTCCATTGTTTTCCTCTTTCTCCACCCGTCTGCTGCCCAGACCTCTCCTGGCCTTTGCTCCCCTGCTTCTCAGGATCTGAGTCCTCTTTGCGTGGTGCTATTTTATACCCTCAAAAGTCAGACATGCCTCAGAGTCGACTCCAAGCATTCTTCCTCCTTATTAGTAAAACCTAATGCACAGCACTAAGGTGAGCATTGGTGTGTTTAGCTCTCATCTACCCCCATCCCGTCCATCCATCCAAAACTCTGTACTGGCTTAGTAAACATTACGATATAGTTAGAATATTTGAAACGAGTCAGGTCCAATGCTTGGCATTTAGGACACATGGTTGAATTCTAGACATGGTTCTCAAGGATTTTGGACTCTATTAGGATGAAAAAATGAAAAGATAGATAAAAACCAATAAGGAGATTTTAGTGACTGAGGGAAGCATGGTCCCATCAGAAGACAACTCCCTGCACGCTCCTGGGAGTGTACGGATGGCTGCCAAGCTCTGTTCTTGGGGCCGCCCTCGGGTCTCGACACTCAGAATGATGGGGAGCTGCTGTGGGAACAGTGGCTGTTCGGGGTCTTACTGTCTCTGTTTCTCCCTCCCTGCTTCCCTTTCAGTTTCTGTATGTTTCTACTTTTTTTCTTTGCATCTCTTTATTTCTCCTTTGATATCCTGTTTATTTTGTAATTCCTTGGAGGACATATGACCATGGATCGGCTGGTGGCGCTTGGAAGTTGTAAAACATTTTTCAGTGTCGGAGATCAAACCTAAGACCTCGTGCACGCTAGGGAAGCACTCTACACTGGGCTGCATCACAGGCCCCAGCTGGATCTTTCTGTTACACGTTTTCCCTAAGGAAAAATTGCCCCACAGCACCAGAACATATCGAAGAGCCGGGGCCCCATCGCAGGGAGGTGCGGCTGCCCCCGGAGGTGGCAGGTGCCCTGGGCAACTCGCTGGCCCGTCTTAGGGTTTGTCTGGTTGGCCAAGTGGAAGCAACCCAGCCAGTGAACAGTTAACTGGAACTCCTTCCCTCCATTTCATTTCCATCTCTTTGTTCCATGCAACCAAAGAGCTAATGGCTGGCGAATTTATTATGACCCATTGTTTGGCTCATAGAATAAGCCGATTCTTTCCTTTCTATGGTCTGACTCCCCTCTTTGTCTGCAATTTTATTCTACGGTTCTTTTTGTACACATCCAACACATGCTGAGGTTATTGAGAAAGCACAAATTACACGGAATTCAATTTGCATATCTATGGAGGGTCCTATCCAGAGTCCTTACCAGGCAAAGTGCCCACTGACTCCTGCATCCCTCCTGTACTCCACCTTGGCACCAGCACTCGTGGGCTGCCCTCACTGTGCTGGTAGACCTGTGCGTGGCCTCCATGGCGGCCTCAGCCTCGCACTGTAGAGGACAACATTCCGGGCCGCATGAGGTTCCAGCAACGTCCTTCGGGGCCCCTGAGAGGGCCCCTGAGAGGGCATCTCCTGAGGGCTGAGTGAGCACCGGGGGACTGGGAAGGTGGAGATCCCCAGCTGGGAGGGTTATGTGCTCTGCTGGCTGCTTTCCCTAGAGATTTTGAGGTAGTCGTAGGTTCACAGATGTAATACATAAGAAATGATGCAGAGAGATCTTGTGCATGCTTCTCAGGTATTCGTCTCAGGCACCTTTTCTTATCCAGCCAAGTCTCATCCTTGCCTTGCAACAGCAGTAGCAATTCTCAGTATGTGGCAAGACCTCTCTGAGGCTCCCCGGGATGGCACCCGGGAGACCACCGGGCATGGTATTGCGTCCCGCCCACTGTCGGATGACCGCTGCACTCCTCCCCACTGGTTAAATGATGGTGGCCAAATAACCCTGATTAACAGGACAGCCTCCAGTACGCCACTCACAGTTTTGATCTATATTCTATCATGGAAGATAGAACATTTTAAGGTTTGGTATAAAAATGATGCATTTAGTAGAAGATTACTCTATAACCTTCACATCCACTTAAAATTATTGCTAATATTCTGTTTATACCTCTCATAATTATAGATTTAAACAACAAAAATGTGATCGTACCTCTCATACTCTTTTGTAACCATAATAAAAACAGGACAGTCTGTTTTAGGACTGGATAATATGGTGCAGTAAGGAGAACCACATTAAAGAAAACTTTTATGATAGCCAAAATCTCACTCTGGTCAATTAGTTTCTTTCTTCGCAATCTCCTCAAACTCCACCTCCAACTCATTCCCTTCCTTCTCTTCGTCCTCCTCCTCCTTTGTCTACTTCTGAAGAGATGCATACTAAACATCCTGGAAAACAAATCTTTGCACTCATCTATGATTTGCTTCAGGATCCATTTATGGGAGTGCTTTGAACTCTGGAGCTCACAATGAATGCACATCCTACGGTTTTTGAGACATAGTAAACCACATCATTACCAATTACTTACACTAGCGATTCCTTATTGGGGCATATATCAGAATGAGCATGGAAGCTTCTTAAGCCAATACAGTGATCCCTAAATTGTTGAACGACTCCAAGCTCGAACTTCCCACTAATCGAACAGTAAAGTTCAAAAAAAGTCTGCTCAGCATTCATAACTTCGCTCAATAGCTGAACTGAAGATCTGACTTGAAAAATCCTGTACAGGCCAAGAGTGAATCATGTGTCGTGTCTCACTGTGGACACAAAGGGGCGACGTGTCAGTCCAAGCCACTCACCCAGAGGACAGAGTGCTGGTGTTAGTGCCTAAAATATTCACCATTGTGCTTATTTTTTGTGCTTTACTTGCGTAAAATTCCATAACCAGGCTCCAAAGAAAGTGAGTGATACCAGCAGTAAAGCTAAGAGGAAAACCATGATACAGTGACAGAGTTAAAGAAAGAAATCATGAGGACATTTGTTAAAGTTGAGGATAAAATGAAATTATAAATGTAATTTTGGGGCCTCAGAACCACATATTTAGTTTTTCATAGTTCTTATGGGAAAAATATGTTCAGATCTTGACTTTCCAGCATTTGAACATGACATTGGAGCGAATCGAGTTCGAAGCCAAGGCACCCTGCACTTCTTTGGTCTGCACCTCAGGAAATTTTTATTCCAAGGATGTGACGTGAAGCCTCAGTGCCTGCATTTTTAAGATGTTAACATAGGATGCTCTTCGGGGGAGAATGGTGTACCTGACTGAGTACCACTGGTTGACAGTGAGACAGAGGTAAGATATCAATAGAATCTTCAAGTGATAGGCTGGAATGAAGACTTAATTTCTTGGGCGATAACATCAGGTTGGCTGAAGGTGGCCTATGCTGGGATTGAGGGAGGACCTCACTGAGGGTCCTCCAATGAGCCAGTGTCTCCCGTGAGCCTGACACTGCCCTGCCGCAGAACACGTGGTATCTTGTCCCAAGCAGGGGTGTGTTCCAGTTTACAGTGAGGAAACGGAAACGCGTGGAGTAAACTCTCTTGCTCAAGGCCACTATTTGCAGAGCTGGGTTTTGAACACAAGTCTTCTTTCCATAGTCCATGCTTCTTTTTTCCCACCACACATTTTCACTGGTGAATAGCAGAGGCAGCCAACTGCAAAGCCAAGTTCACAAAGAACACCGGCAGGAGATGGTATTAAAACACCTGCAATAAAGACTGAAAGTAGCATTTTCAAAGTACACTCCTAACATCACCAACATTAGAATTACTGGGGAGGGAGAAGGAATGTTAAAAACACAGATTTTTCAGCCTCACCATAGATCAACTGAACTAGATCTTAAATTGAGACCTGAACATCCAGGTGTCTGTGATGCATGCTGAATTTCGAGAATCAGCAGTTAAGAGCTTTAACTAACCGCAGCGTCTGTCAGAAGCCGCCTAGTTTACAGTCGAGGGCCTCGAGGACCAGGAGGGTTAAATCTTGGGTCATGGGCAGATTCACATAGAGAGCACTGTTGATATAGGGGCGGTGGTGGGGTTTTCTCCTCTTCTGTGACATCACGGGTGAGGAAATGTGCTATGTGTGGGTCAGATACAGAGTCGAAAGAGTCTCAGGGTGGAGGAGCCGATTACCACCATCTCTTAGGATGACTGTGTAGACCAGTCTTTGCTTGCATGGCTTCATGCACTTCTGCTCTGAGAACAGTGTCCACTAGACACGGGGCATCCAGCCGCTCATGTGGGTCCCTCCCATCACAACGCTATCGGGGTTCCCAGGAAGAATCTGCTCTGGTTGCAGTCTCTGCCCCTTTCTCGTTCCTCCTTTTCTTCGGAATTCTCCTCTTCTTTTTTATCCTCACTTGTCCTTTGTCGTCTTCTCAGTAACAATTTCTTGTGTATTTACTATGTCCCAGAATTTGTGCTATGCACTTTAAATAGACCATCCAATCCAGTCCTTGTGAAATGACATGAGAAGTTGTATTATTCCATTAAAAAGATAGCACCGGAATATCAATAATTTCTTCAAAGTAGCCTGCTATGGACAGTCAATGTCTGTGCAGGCTCTCGGGCCAGGCCTTGCGACTCCAAGGACATTGCGGGGAGCATCATGCAATGACTGTGTCCGTCTGCTGCCATGTTTGCTTTTGACACAGATCATCGCTGTAGTAGAAGTTAAGGAGGAGACATTAACAATTTCTGGGAGGCGGACTGAAGAAAGCCAATGTGCTGTAAACATGAGTGTTGCACGTATCGCTGATGTGACTTGGCATTACTTATCCTGTGGGCACACATGGGAATGGCTACTTAGGCTGTCACTGCTGACAGCCTACAGAGTTAGAAAAATTAAATTACTGTGTTAACTGTGCCACTTAATTCATGTGTGCCCTTGGATGTTTTAGTTTTGTTTTTTCTCATCTGTGTAGTGGGAGCACTGATTGTGGTCAACACATGGCAATCGTAAGAAGTCAAAGCCATGGCAGGATCCCTAGAACACAGCGTGTACCCCAAGGGCTCTTGTTATGAACGTGAGGTTACAACGCACCTTTGAGGGTGCCGCTGTTCTTAAATGAGTTACGCTCAATGAACATCCAGTGGGATGAATCTGGTGAGTCATTTACCACCATTAGATGAGAACAACTTTATACTTT
Source organism: Hystrix cristata (assembly GCA_004026905.1). Lineage (NCBI taxonomy): Eukaryota > Metazoa > Chordata > Mammalia > Rodentia > Hystricidae > Hystrix > Hystrix cristata. The sequence continues at coordinate 39,273 of PVJO010007509.1, forward strand.
ATCCTGCGTATGCTCTTGGCCTCTCTGTTGTGGACTTACTCTGCCCCAGAGGTGGTGACGAGACTCCATGGGAACATTAGATAAGGGCGATGTGGGATGCTCTTTTCTTCCGCCTCTTAGGAAGAAGCAAGCCCCCTCCTGCAGGCTGCTTTCTCTTCTGTGTGGGGCACTGCAGGGGCTCCCCGCATGTCTCCCTGCCCTCCCTGAGCCCAAATTGCTGCTTCTTGCTTTTGGTGCTAGGAAAGCCGTTTTGGCTCTTGTGCTGGTATTCATCCTACAATCCATCAAGCACTAAAATCAATCTTTGCTTAAAATTATTTTTGTATAAGTCTTGGTGTTATACAGCATAGTCGTGTTTCCGCAGTTGGCAACTGATTGTGTATTTTATAAGGAATTAGAACAGAGGAATCTGTAGGCTGCAAACACAAATGGTAAGTGTTTAAGGAGATGAAAGTACTGCTTACCCTGCTTTGATCAACACACACTGCACACACCACACACACCAAACCATCACAGTGTGCCCCATAAATACACATAGTTATCATGTGTCAATCAAACATAAATGGCTAGAAGAGAAATCTGTGCCTCCTCATAAGGTATAATTTTTCAGGGAAGATAATGCATTAAACAGAGTAACAGTGGTGTGTGGGGCTGGTGAGGCGGAAGGAAGTGAGGTAAGAGAAGACAATGGAGGGGTGGAAGGAGCTCCTGGTAGGCTGGGAAAGGCATGAAGACAGACTAGAAACGGAGAGCAGAGAGGTCTGTGAGAGAACTGAAGGGAAGGATTGGGAAGAGTTGTGGGAAAGCAAGAACTGAGGGAAGGATTGCGAAAACTGATCCTAGGGCCAGAAAGTGGTACATCTGACCCTTTATTTAAGAAGTAGTGAAATTTCAGGTGAAGTCTCAGCTCTCGGTGTAGTGTGGGAAGGGACGACCTGGAGGTTAAAGACACTCCACAGGAATAGTAGTTGAAGTGGCGGAGGGTGGGATGGCTCATCTGCACAGCGCTGACGTTATTTAAAACAATCAGAGTCTCCAGTACGTAGCTCTGACCTGATCTGTTGACTGGAATCTTTCACTCTTGCTTATTTCCCGATTTTCTTGGGACTCAGAAGATCCAGAGAGGTGCCGTTTATCTTGTGCTTCTTCACAGATTCTCCGCGAAGCACTTCCCACTGAATAATTTGAGTGAGTTCACATTGCAAGGGGGTGTAAGTCTAGGCTGCTAAGGCCTCGCAGCATGGCAGGGCAGATCGGGCTGGCCTGTGGGAAGCCCACAGCCCCACGTGGCCAGGCCAGTGGTGCAGGTGAGCCAGGAAAGAGCACGCGAGGAGTGGGTGCTCCTGGAGTGGGTGAGGGAGCTGGGGCCTGAGACAGCTGGGAAGGAGAGAGTGGCGGCGGGCTGGGTCCCCGGGCGGTACTTGGCAGGATTCTAGGGAGCGCGTGGACAGGAAGGGGTCTGGAGCCCGAGCGACCACCTCCTGGCCAAGCTGGTGTGGACTTGCTGCCACAGGGAGCTCCCAGTCCCACGTCTATCCCTGCATGAGCTTGGCCAAGCGAGTCCCCTGTTCTGCACCACCGCGTCGCCATCCCTGAAGGAAGGCCACCATCTTCCCCTGCCTGGCAGTTGTGATGGAAAGAGAGCTGATGGCATCTACTGCTTCGGACCAGCAGGAACTGGGCTGCGTGAGACTGAGGTGGCTTTCCCAGTGCCAATGCTCCTTATTTTTCTTTCCACAAAGTCTGTCCACAGTGTTGGCACTCTAAAAATGAAGTAAAACACTCATAATTTTTTTTTTAAACACTCATAATTTTAAAGCAGATATAGCCATTATTCAGTAGATCAGTTTTCAACCTTTATTAACTGTAGTTACAAAACTTTTTAAACTCTGTTTTTTTCTTCAATTATTCAGGTCCACTAAATTTTTAATAAAAGAAAAGTAAATATATAACCACCATAACCAAATTACAGGTCCAATATCTTCTACCAATTATTGCATTTAGGTTCTAAAATTTTAAAGAGCAGGATTACTAAGCAGGATCTTGTGAAATCAAGGCTTACAAGTAGTTTCATCTGTATCAATTTTTTATTATAGGTTCTCTTTAAAGGTCTTATTTCCTTTCAGTAACTCAATTGCTTATTATTTTTATGTATTTTGGAATACTTCAAACCTGGCCCCCCAGTGAAAACAACCACATTCTTTGACCAGAGTTAGTTCACAGCTAGCAGAATAACAAACATTCTGTAGGAAATGAAGAACAGTTTTTAGCCTATAATCAAAACCAGATGTGCAATGTGAAGACCACCATCCTGCCATTTCACACGGGCCAGACCAGTGATGGTGGTGGGTACTCTGCCACCTCTTGGTGACTGTGTCCTTCTGTACACAGAAGGCTTCCAAGTCTGAAAATCCAGCCTAGAACTGTTCTCAGTTCCACACCCACTTGGCCAACTCCTGGGAGCCTTGATTAACACACTCCCAAGCAACCTCGATTCTTTCCCAAACATCTATTACTTTCCCTGTCAGTGAGAAAGTAGCATGCCCTCCACCCAGAAGAAAACTAAACCAGAAGTCTGGAGTCTCACTTGGCAGGTAGTAGTAGTGATTAAGGACGTAGGCCGGTGGTAGTGAACCTGCAGTGTGCATGCCACTGCAGGCCCTGTCTGTGGGCACACGGGCCACATCACCCAGCTTCACCCCTGCAGCTGTGCACTGGAGAGCAGCTCACGGGGGCCACGCACCTGCTCAGGAAGGCATGAAGTGCTGGGCACTGACACCAGAAGCTCAGCTCATCAGCTGTGACTCGTCTGAAGTTTTCTTGGTCAGTCAGTGTGCAGGTTTAATTGCAGTGTTGGCATTTTGCAATAAATAAGTGGGTTTTGGATCACAGTTTGGGCACTCAGCTTCCAGAAGGTTTGTCATCACTGGCATAGACTCACTAAGTCAGGGCCATGGATCTGTGACTTGGACTCTCTGGGCCTCACCTGTATCTCACCTGTCCCAGGTACACAGGTTTGGAGTGGTAATTAAACGAGTTAATATTTTCTAAGTGCTTAGACAGAGCCTGGCACTTAGTAAAAATATTTAATAAATATTTGCTAAATGAATCACACTAGCATTCTCAGGAAGGCTATAAACTTCACACATTCCTCCTCTATTATATGGATGCCACCCACTTCAGTTCAGATTGGCTCTGCCCTGGAGTAGCACAGTGATTTGCAATTTCTTACAGAGGCTCTGCCTCTAGTTATGCCCTCCTCCAGTCTGTCCCCAAAGACAATGAATGATGCGTACTGGGCAGAGAGCTGACCGTGTCACTCCCCGATTGCAGCACCAGTGACTGGTCGTTCACTCTGTTGCCAAGTGAACTCTGCTCTATGTGCTCTGGCTTCTGCCTGTGACCCAGCCAGCCCTCACTTTCCACCATTCCAGGTTCTAAGCACTCAGATCACTTGGTTTTCGTAGGTCTGTTCCACCCAGATCTTCCTTTAGCACCTCTCTCCCTCCGAACATTCCTTGACTTGTCCGCTCATGCTATCCCTATATGATTATTGCACAAAATTAATCCTTACTGCAAAATGTGAGCTCCCAGGGCAGTGCGTGCACACACACACACACACACACACACACACACACAAACACACTTAATTTTTAATTAACATTTTCATTCTATCCCATTGTCTTTCCACGGTATCTGATGAAGGATAGATGCTCAATCAATGTGCATTAGAGAATGAGGAAATAATAAACTAAAAGACATTTCAGTGGTCATTTAATCCAACGCTTAATTTCGTAGATGAGAAAACAGAGGTGTGTAGATGTAGTTAACTTATTCTAGGTACCCAGCCAGGCGGCATTGGAATTGAGACTAACAGGACTTCGCAGCACCTCCTACAAACGTACAGTCTGGATTATTAAGACGCTTCAGGATGAATTGCATACTTTTATATTTTAGATTGAGGAAGCTACGTGTTCCTGACACCATTTGGTCCTAGTTTATCCTCATTAGAAAACCCTTCCTTGATACTCTGGATCCAGGCCCCATGGTTAGGGAAATTAGATGACTTCCCAAACCAGGGCTTCCCAGGGCTTCTGGGAAGGGGTTTGCCCTGCCTGCCCTCCAGGCCTGGAAGTAACCTTCGATGTTTAGCATTTTAATCAAGGTTGAGGTTGGGGCAGGGGCAGCAGGCCACTTTTTGAAATACAAACGTGGGAATTCTTTTTAAAAAATATGCTGTCCTTAAGAAACTGTGTATGTGTCTGCATGTGTGTGTGTCTCTCACGTGTGTCTGTGTGTGTAGGCACATGTGTGTGCGTGTTTGCATGTGTGTGTCTGTGTGTCTATGGGTGTGTGCGCATGCGTACACATGTGTGTGCATGTGTGCATGTGTGTGTGGTAAGCAGTTTCTGGAGAGGGTGGCTCAGAGGCAACATTGTGGGGGTGCCTCGAGCTTCGCATTCCAATTGAAAAGTCATCAGAAAAGAGTAAGGTCAGCTCTGAATTCGGCCAAGTTTTGCCTTCAGAGCTGCAGCATGAGATGAGGTAATGTACTTTATGAGCTGTGAAGAGCTGCAGAGATGTGAGATGGGTTTAGAATCGATGATTTATGGATGCAGAGGCCTTTACCTCCCTTGTGCTCACTCCGCAGAGGGGAAGTGACCCTCCCAAGGTTGTGGCTGGTAGAGGGCCCTTGGCCCTGCCTCATCCCGGCCTCCATCTCTCCCCACGCTGCGCAACGGAACCCTGTCCTTCACTGGCAGGGAGCTTCCTTCCCGGGCCCGGGGCTCCTCTCTTCCTTCAGGACTCCTCCTCTTACGGCATGCTAGCCTCTAGCTCTTCGCCCCCTGTCTGGTCACAACATACAGCACATACGACATGCAGGAGTCATGGCCCTGCCGGAAAGAATTCCAGCCTCTTGTTCCCCTCCCAGGCCCTGAGTGTGGGCTCCCCAGCAGCTGTGGTGACGACTGGAGGCCGCTGAGTGGCAGGAGGCTGGACTGCACTCCTAAAGGGACCCCTCTGGCACAGAGTCCTCCTGTCCCGTCCAGTCCCACCTCCCAGGCTGCTCTGCTCTCCTGACATTCAAAGCAGAATGTTCACAGGAAGTGGTCAGACTGGGGCCGGGAAGAGCCTGCAATGCGTCAGAGGAACATTTGCTTCTTTTCCGAGAGACACCAAGTCACGGAGAGGCAGAGCGTCCTCCGGTCAGGGCTGAGCACTTGTGGAGGGTCCCCTGCCCTCGAGGTCTCCCGGCAGAGTGACCTGTACTCCGCAGGAGGCCACAGGCCTCCTGGCTCAGTCAAGTTCTAGAGTTCCTCACTCGAAGGCTGAGCTCCCATCTCAGGCCAAGATGGCAAATTTGGGTCCAGATCCCACAAAGTGAGGGAGAATCGTTTTCCGTGGACTCCAGAGTTGAATTAATCAACCTTAGAATGACCAAGGGAGGCTTCTTGGTGAGTTAAATGTCCCAAATGTGGTGTGAGTGTGTGCATGTGAGGTGGACAGAGAGGCACAAATGCAGATTTGCCATTTACCTTTTCTTCCTCCTTTTTCTCCATTCGTCTGTTCAGCCCCTTCAACAGATTCCTCCTCCTTTCCACTCTGTGGAAACATTCAACGCACATGTGTGGAGCACATGAGTACACATGTACTCTGTGCTTCAGCTTCTGAGCTCAACTTTGAGGTGCAGAATGAAAGGTGAGGAAAGCCTGTTCTCAGTTTGCTCAGCTTGGTGGGAAGCGAGAGGGGGAGGAGAGCCACCTCTGGCTTTCGGGCCCTCGGCTGTCTGGCTTCCCCGTCTGTCCCAGCAGTGAGTACTTGCTTAGAGCACACACTTCCACCCGGCCCCTCAATCGGCTCCATGTCTACATAGCTACTGAGTCCCTTTAGAGACCTTGTGAATGCGTATCTGTCAAGAGAGATGGAAACTCAGCCTGGAGATGAGAAAAGAATTGAACATGGATTTACTTCTGATGGCTTGGGTAGGCTATGCTGAAGCCTGGCCACTTTTCTCCTCCTACGTGGGAGATAAGGAGCGCGCAGGTAAAGTGACCAGAGAAGGGGAAGTGGCACAGAGGGATGCTGGGGCCAGAGCTGGGCCCTCAGGCCAAGGTGCACCCGCTGAGATGGTCATGGAGGAGCAAGGTGACTTCTGCTCTCTCCCTGTGGCCTTGAAAAGTCAGGGGACCCTGGGAAGGAGTCATGGGGAAGCACAAAGGGGGACAGAGCTGGAGATGAGAGTCTGGGTGTGGATCTGGGGGAGCAAACAACAGAGAGACCCTAAATCACAGCAGTTAGCTGTCAGTACTGCAGAGATGCCCCAAGGCCCTTCTCTCTGTGCACACGCACGCACTGCACCACGAGCCCGTTGTAGCCCCCCAGCCAGCACCGCTGGCTGACACATGCTGGTGCCAAAGATGAAAAGCAAGGCACGCTCTTTGACTTCGGCTTCACAGACACAGCTTGGTAGGCGAAGGCACAGACCGCGCTTGCTACCACGTCTTTGGGACTCGTGGGGCTCTGGGCTGCCCTCAGTCGTTTTGGTGTTTGCTGGGGCAGCGTCTTCAGGAGGACGGGGCTCCTCTGCAGACAGCCCTCCAGCTGCACCCGCCCCGCTCCCCGTGCTGCTGCGGCCACACCAACTGCCCGGAATTTAATCATCTGGTTGTTCTTCCCATGAGAGTGCCTGGCCTTTCAGAGCAGGGACCATGGCCTTTTCACTTATATATCTGTCAAAAGCACCGTGGCTTGCATGCACCAGGGCTTGGTAAGTATTTCTTAATGGAAAGATTGAAAAATGAGGACTTTGTCTATAACTAAGAAAGATCAGTAGAGGGGAGCAGGGAAGAGAAAGTACAGAATTGCCTTTATTTCTGCATGTTTCAGGAACTTTGAATACTCAGGCAACACAGAAGGTTCTGTAACCAACAAGCCGAAGTGGTGCATTGTCACCCACGTGAGCAGCAGCTCATTGCAGTTAATGGAAATAAATGTACCGTTTCGTGCTCTAAATCACCAAGCAACATAACTGCCTCCCATCTGCAGTGACCTTCTGGTGCCCTCATTATTTTCTCCCTGCAGAGTCTGGGCTGATCTTGTTGATTCAGCACAAGGGATGCGTCTGGGAGACACAGTTGAGGTGCACAGAGGGGGTGTGGGGTGAAGGAGTCCGGGGTCTGCAGAGGGGTGGGGTTGGGGCCCCGGCTTCAGCTTACCTTCACCCCAGTGTCCTCTGCCATCCCTTGCCATTGTCTTGGCACTTGGTACTGCGAGTGCTTCCCAAATGTCCCCAGGGGACCCCAGGCATCCTGAGGATGGGGGCCGGACTCCGCACATCTCTGGGCGCTAGTGCTGGCCATCGGTGTGGGCTGCAGGGCCTTTCGACAAATGTTTGCAAGCAAGGTCAAGACAAATGCCTAAAGGCATGACTGAAGGGAAGACCTGGTTCCTTCCACCCTGTAACAACCAAGAGAAGAATTGGCTGAACGGCAGAGAGAGAGAGAAAGTGAAAAGGTCTGTGATTGAACTGTGGGGGCAAAACTCCAAAGACACCAAGGATGTTTTGCTCATCACCTGGTGCCGGCCCTCCCTTCCCACAGCTCTTGTCGGGTTTATCGACATCTCAAGGTCAGGTCTGACCCTGCAGATACCCACCTGCTTGGCCAGAAACACCTGGGTGCCGTGTGCCAGGAGAGTTACATGTTTCTGAGCATGCAGCGGTAGCCAGTATTTTAAATGAATTCAGGCCTCTTTCTGTGGGCCTCCACCCCTCCTCTCACACGCAGTCTCCCATACTCCCTGGCTCCTCCTCCAAGGCTGAAGGCGCCCCCGCTCCTGGTCCCCAAGTTGGGCTGACCTCTCCTGCTGTCAGACTTTCCATTTCACAGAGACCCGGGGCCCGGAAGCCACTGGCTTAAAGCATCGCACTTGGCACAGGAAATGTCTCACTGTCTCCTTTGCCATCTGATGGTGAGCCCAAAGTCACCTGATTCAGTGGCTTGCTTCCAACTTGTCGTTTCTAAGAATTAGGGAGCTCTTTGTTCAAAGGAAATCTTATCCAGAAAGGAAGACAGGAAGTCAGTGCTGTTCTGGTCAAGTAGGAGTGGAGCTGTCTCCCCAGAACTCAAGCACAAATGGCCCCGTGGAACTAGGTGACAAGACCAGCGCCTTCTGATGGGGATGACAGGAGGGTGACAGGACGAGCCGCCCATGGCTTCCCGGGAGCCTGCGTGGTCATAGGTGCCCTGGCAGAGGGGCTACAGATGGGGGTCCAGGGGGGTGCCTTGGAGTCAGAGGTCTCTGGGTCAAGGGTGAGGGCTGCCAATGACTAAGGGCAAAGCTCTAAAATTTCCCCTAAGTCAGCCTTAATTTCTTGAAGATGCTAACGAAGCTCCATAATATCAGTGGTGAGCAAGCTATTTTCTCATAATGCTAATGCAGGAAATAAAACATGTTTAAATGCCATTTCTTGAAGAAAATTCAGTGCAAATAACTGTTGGGTTCTAGGGGAGAAATTGTATGCTTATAACTTATATTGCCTCCTTTTTTAAATAGGAGAATTTCAATGGGAAACCTGAAAGCTTTCTGAGCCTCTAAAATTGTATCTTGGTGTATTTGAGCTACGGCAGGATAGAGATCAGTGTCCAACCTTTTGACCTAAAGTTGCGAAGTAATTTAGCGTTCAGATTTGTTCATGTGCATTGTCTCTACTCGGCAGTGAGAATCCTGTGACATGAAGATGGTGGGAGACTCGGAGAAGCCATCATTTTCTCTAGGGCCACTTGGAAGTTTGGTTCACAGCTGGAACTAGAAGAAGTTGATTTCAGTTTATACAGTGTTTGCAAAACGTATTAATGAAGGCAGAAGCAGCAGGTATGATAAACAAACCTGCAACCTTCAACACTGCAGAAGTGTTTTTCTTGCTATTCTCAGAGTCCAGGGTGTCCGCTCGGGGTCAGTGGATTTTGGTCCCGAGATCCAGGCTCTGCAGTGTTCAACCCTCCACCCCCCAGCTCCCCAGGTCAGTTCCGTTGCCTTCTTCGCGAAGGGAGAAGGGTGTGGAGGTCGCACGAGGACCGTTTTCGTGGAGCAGGGCTGGACGAGACTCTGATTACACCCCATTGATCACAAGTGGCCACATGGCCTTCCCCAACCACAGTGGGTGGGGAGGTAGGCTCCGCGTGTTCAGTAAGAAGAGGGGCCTGACACTTTGAGGCGAGGACCGGGCCTCTCTCATGTCCTCGTTGGACACTGTTTTTACATCAAAGAATGCGCTGTGCACCCTTGCATCGCCTGACCCCTGCTCTGCCAGTGCTGAAGGGCCTTCTCCCCACTGGTGACACAGGGCACAGACCCTAATTCCTCTGTCTTCTTTGGCAGAGCCTCCTCTCCCTACTCATACGGCTGCAAACTCTAAATTAACCACTTTTGTTTCTCTCGCATGAGATCCAGAAGTCCACAATGTGAGCAGACCTGGCTCCTCAGACACGGCTGACTACAGGCGCCAGCCCCACCGCAGGCGAAACCGGGCAGAAGCCTTCACAGATACCTCTTCAGAGCTTCCCAGCCACAACAACGACGCGAATGTCGTGCTCTGCGAGCGGAGCCCGTGCAGCCTGAGGCTCGGGTGCTGCTTGTGCTGCTTTCCATCTTCCTGCAGATGCCAGTGTGCAGAGAGATAGGCAGACTGGCAGCGCAAAACCGGAAGGCGGGGGGAAGAGGGGCCGGGCTTTGTGGCCTTCCAGCTTCGCCATGCGAAGGCCTGGTGATTGCGGTGCTCTCCTGAGCTTGGCTGTTCAGCACCACCTGACTCTGCTTGGGCCACTGCGACGAGGTGCCTGCGACTGGCTGACTCGTGAACAGCAGAAACTCGAGTCCCAGTTCTGGAGGCTGAGAAACCCAGGACCAAGGAGCCGGCAAATTCAGGGACCGACCAGGACTTGTTTCCAGTGCACAGATGAGGGCGTCCTCGCCCTTGCATGGGGTCGGGGTGCAGCAGCTCTCCAGAGTCTCTTTCTTGGGAGGGCTCTGCCCTCATTGCACAGCCTCCTCGCGAGGCTCCGCCCCCGAGTGCCTGCGGGACACAGCACTCAGGCCATTCTTAGCCTTTTCCTCTTCACCTGCCTGCCCTCGGTCGAGCACGTGTCTGAAGCAGCCGACACCTTGTCACGCGGGCACTACACAGGAGGGCTGAGTGGACTTGGCTCCTCATGCCCCCAGGGGGTGTGCACTTGTCCCCATTCCACAGTCACCTCAGGCCCCCCCAGGGACCTTGAAGATTTGACAAAGTGCTCTTCCTGGCTGTGCAGAGGGCTTCTCCCTCCTGTCCCCTCTGCCTCCCTGAACCTGGTATTTTGACACCGACTGAAGTCTCATCTGCAGCAGGTGGATCAAGGAGCTCCCTCCTACCCCGACGGTGCGTGGCATCCCGCGGAGCTCTGAGCCCTGTCTGAGCATTGCCTGTGGGCTCAGGGCGGGAGCATTACTTCTGCACAATGGTGCCATATTCAAGGCGACTCCTTTGTGAATTTCTAAATGGGAATGAATGATTCCCTGAGCTTGGTACCTGGGATCTTTGGAATTTCTGCATCAATGTCTGTAAAATTATTATTAGTAAGGGTTACATTGCATTTGTGTATGAAAAACACCTAGCACTGTGACAAGAACTTGCAAAGTGCTGGTTTGTCTCCAAACCTTTTTGGTTTCCTAACATTCATGGCCTTGAGCAGGTGGAGGGTGCTGGAGACAAGTGAGACAGAATTTTGTCTAAACTGCCTCAGGACCCTCTGGTTAGTCCCTGACCTGCTCCTCTTGGCCCCTTTTCTCCTTCCTTCTGGGACTCCTCTTTCTTCTCTGCCTTGCTGGGCCCTGTTTTTTCTCCTTCCCTTACCCCCTTTCTGCCTGATTTGATGCTACAGATTTCGTTCCATGGAAGACTGGTCAATTCATTTTCTCCGCCCAACCTCAGGGCAGGTGCTGAGGACTGAGGTGGTCCTGTGCACTGCCTTCCTGACTCCCACGCAGGGTGAGGGCTGAAGGTGAACAGATTGAACAGTGAGCGCTCAGAGGGGCAGAGAACAGAGGAGCCTCCCCTGCTCATCTCCACATTTGCAGGGCCATGGTATGGGCTGCACCATCAGTGTTCATGAAGTTTGCTGAGATTCAGTGGAAATCTTCTCTCAGCTTCACAGAGCCCTGAGCATGGGAGGAGAGGCTTGTTGGCTCTGACTGCCCCCAGGGCTGGCTCACAGCCTTGGCTGCACATTAGAGCATGTGGGGAGATTTAAACACCGCCCAAGCCAGGCTCTGCCCAGACCAGTGAAACTCAGACCCTGGCAGTGTGGAACTTGGCTGGTGGCTCTGATTCTGTCCCTTCTGCTCTCTGTGGCACTTCGTGTCTAGTAGTCCAGGCAGAGAATTTATGAGGCCTTGTAGTCCAGCATGGTTCTCGGTCAAGATGTTTAGTGTCTTCTTTGGTTCCAAGTCCCAAGGTCCCCTAGCAGATGGCACTCCACCGTTTTTCCTGTGGTCCCAGATGCCTTGTCTGGGCATTGAGGCTGGGTCTCCACTGTCTGGGAGTAGCACTGAGATGCAAGTTGCACTGAGCGCTAATAGTCCATGTCTACCGAATATTTACTGTGTGCCGTATCCATAGGTCTCATTTCATCATCTCTCATGATCCTTTCCTAGCAGGTCACTAGAATTTGAGTACATTGAAAAGTTAATCCCAGGATGGAAAACAATATTCCACACAATGGAAGCCCCCAAAATGAGCAGGAATAGCTATCCTATTTTCAGAGAAAGTAGATTTCAAATGAAAACTGGTCAAAAGAGACAAAGAAAAATATTGCATATTGGTTAACAGGACTATTTAACAGGAAGAGATAACAATTATAAACATATATGCATCAAACCACGGTGCACTCAATTTCATAAAACAAACTTTAATGGACATAAAAGATCAGATAAATGCCAATACAATTATAGTGGGGGATCTCAATACCCCACTATCATAAATAGATCAACTAAACAAAAACCAACAAAGAGATGTCAAAACTAAAGCAAACTTTTGAACCAATGAACTCAATACATATCTGCAGAGTGATCCACCCAACAACAACAGAATACACATTCTTTTCATTTGCACAGAGTACTTTCTCCAAAATAGACCACATAGTAGGGAGTGAAGCATGCCTAAGTAAATGCAAAAAAACAGCAATTTTACCATGTATATTATCAGATCACAGTGCAATTAAATCAATGGCAAAAGAAACCACAGAAACAATGCAAACATGGAAATTAAACAACACATTCCTGAACAATCAATGGGTCACAGAGGAAATTAAGAAAGAAGTAAGTCAGTTCCTAGAATTAAATGATAATGCCAGTACAACTTACCAGAATTTATGGGACACAATGAAAGCAGTCTTATGAGGGAAGTTTACAGTGGTGGATGCCCACATCAGAAAAATAGAAAGAGCTCAGATAAATAAACTAACAATGTATCTCAGGATCTTAGGAAAACAATCAAATAAATTAATGCAACAGAGACTAATAAATCAGTACAAAAATAAATGAGTCAAAGAGCCAGTTCTTTGAAAGAATAAATGATATAGACAAAACTTTAGCCAATCTTATAAACAGAAGGAAAGAAAAGACATACATTAGTGCAGTTAGAAATGAAAAATGTGAGGTCACAGCAGAAAGTGATGAAATCCAGAAAATGATTAGCAACTACTTGAGCAACTACTTCACAAACATATATGCCAAACACTGGCGAACTCAAATGAAGAGATTCCTAGGTACCTATGAATTGTCAAAACTGAACCGAGATTTAAAATCTTGAACAATCCAATAATGGGCAATGAAATTGAAGTAGCAATAAAAAACCCCCAAACTACCAATTTAGAAAAACCTAGGACCTGATGGATTCACAGCTGAATTCTATGAGAACTTCAGGGAAAATCTAATACCAATACTCCTCAAACATTTTGAAATTAAGAGGGAAAGAGTACTTCCAAAATCATTCTCAGAAGCTAATATTATCTTGATCTCCAAACCAGATAAAAGAGAGAACTATAGGCTAACTTCTGTAATGGACATACATGCAAAAATCCTTAACAGAATACTAACAAACATAATTCAACAACTCATCCAAAAGATCATACACCATGACCAAGTAGACTTCATCTTGAGGATGCAAAGTTTTTCAACACACACAAATCAATAAATGTAATTCATCACATAAACAGAAGCAAGGGCAAAACCACTTGATCATCTCAATAGAGGCAAAAAAAAAAAAGCTTTTGACAAAATCCAACATCTATTCATGATAAAAAGCCCTGAAGAAAATAGGTTTAGAAGGTCTTTATCTCAACATAATAAAGAATCATTTTTGACCAACCTACTGCCAACATCATATTACATGGGGAAAAGCTGAAAGCCTTCTCCCTAAAATCAGGAACAAGATGAGGATGCTCATGATCACCACGCTTGTTCAACATAGTCTTTGAAACATTAGCCGGCAAGAGAAAGAAATAAAAGGGACATGTATAGGAAAAGATGAAACAAAAATCATTATTTGCAGATGACATGATCCTTCACTTACAAGATTCAAAAAGCTCCACCAAAATACACCTACGACTGATAAATTTGGCAGTGTAGCAGGATACAAAGTAAACACACAAAAATCTGTAGCATTCCTATACACTAATAACGAGCTCACTGAAAAAGCAATTAGGAAAACACCACCATTCACAATGGCATATAAAAATTAAATACTTAGGAATTAACCCAACTAAGGAAGAGAAAGATCACCACAAAGAAAATTACATCAGACTGAAAAAGGAAATCAAGCAGGACATCAAAAAATGAAAAAAATATCCCCTGTACCTTGTTAGGCAGAACCAACATAATTGAAATGGCTGTACTTCCAAAACTGATATACAGATTTAATGCAGTCCTATCAAAATACCAGTGTCCTTTCAGACAGAGCTAGAGAAAACAATACTAAAATTTATACGGAATCAGATGAGACCCTGAATAGCAAAAGTAATACTGGGTAACAAAAGCAAAGCAGGTGGCATCACAATCCTAGACTTGAAATTATACTATAAAGCTATAGTGAATAAAAGAGCATGGTACTGGTGTGTGTGCACACATGCGTGTGTGCACACACACACGGGCATGTGGATCAATAGAACACAATAAAAGAAGCAGAAACAACATGAGGCACATACAGCTATTTGCTAATTGGCAAAGAGTCAGAATCATACACTGGAAGAAAGATAGACTCTTCAATAAATGCTGGGAAAACTGGATCTCCATATGCAGAAGGTTGAGTCTAGACCCACATATCTCATCATGTACTAAACTAAAATCAAAATGGATCAAAGACCTAACTGTTAAAGAAGAAATACTTAATCTGCTGGAAGATAAAATAGATAAAACTCTTCAAGACATACGCATAGGCAAGAACTTCCTGATCAAGAACCCCAATGGCACAAGAAACAATATTGAGAATCAAGTAATAGGATCACATCAAATTAAAAAGCTTCTGCACAGCAAAGGAAACAACTAACAGAGTGAAGAGAGAGCCTACAGAATGGAAAAAAAAATTTTGCCAGCTTTTCCACAGACCAAGGGGTCATGTCAAGAACAAATAAAGAATTCAAAAAAATTAGACTCCCCCACCAAAAAAATAAAAGACCTAGTCAAAAAATGAGCTACTGAAATGAATAGTCATTTCTCAGAAAAAGAAGTACAAATGACCAATAAATACATGAAAAAAATGCTCATCATCACTGGTCACGCGAGAAATGTAAATTAAAACTATACCGAGATATCATCTTACTCCAGAAAGAATAGATATCATGAAAAAACTCTAACAATAACAAATGCCCAAATGCCGGCAAAGATATGGGGGAAAAAGGAACGCTGCTGCATTGTTGGTGGGAGTGTAAATTAGGACAACTACTACAGAAATCAGTGTGGATATTCCTCAAAAAATTAAAAATAGAAATTCCATTTGATCCAGGTATCCCTGTGCTACATATATTCCCAAAGGAATTAAGATCATCATATTACAGGGGTACATGCATAGCCATGTTTATAGCAACAAAATGTGTAAAGATAGATCCTGGAAACAGTGTGTATGCCCGTCAACAAAAGAATGGATAAGGAAAATGGTACTTACATACATACAGTGGAGTGTTATGCTGCCATAAAGTAAGAAAAAGTTAAAGCATTCCTAAGTAAATGAATACAGCTCGAGAACATGATGGTAAGTGAAGTAAGTCAGGCATACAAGCTCAAATAGCACATGGTTTCTCATTATGTATATATATGTATACACACACATATATGTGTATTAATATATATGGAGCAAAATAGAAAAGAGATGAATATTAAGTAGGGAGTTCAAATACTTCCCCAAATTACATATTCCATTCTTTAAAAATATTTCAATATATGTGCTAATTTGTTTCATTCATACTAACAGTTTATCTTAGCTTGTTGAAAAGAAAGTTTATGTTATTATCTGTTCCTTTTTTGTAAGAATCTTTTTGGCTTATGCCTTGTACTAACTACTTCGAAGAGAACAACACACAGTTAATTGTTGTTATGCTCTTATTATTTGGTCGTGAAAAATTTTTAAATAAATAAATAATTCGGCCGGCCAGCCCCAGCCCAGGAGCGCAAGGTGAAGCTGGGAGGTCCCTGGAGGCCCCTCCCAGCCCTGTGCTCCACGGCTGGGCAGTTCTTTGTATTCTCCCCCCTGCCTTGCCTTTGCAGGGCTGCTGTTAGGTTCTCAGGGTCTTGGCCACCCACGAAGCTGGGACCGCTGCAGGGCTGTGGGGACGGGGGATAAGGGGGCAAGTCTGTGCTCCTGGCACCTGGCGAATGGCCTAGCACAGAGTGGGGATTCAGTACAAGCTGGGCTTGCGTAAATACGGGATGGGAAGAGCCTTGGAGAGACCAGAGGGAGGAGGAGAGGGAGCCCTCGGCTGCAGCAGGAAGGAGGCCGCTCTGTTCTCCTGGCCGCTGCTGGGATCTCCGCTGGCAAGGGAGGCAGATGGGCAGGAGCTGGCGGCTGGCCCCAGGGTGCCTTTGCCTGGTTCTCCGACCATTTGCGTCTGTCCTGTGCTGTCGCCCGGCAGCAAGAGCACATTTGTTCCCTGAAGGGCCGGCACCGTGCCAGCGGCAGGTGGTGGCCCATCGTTGCGGGCGGGAGGAGGTGGTGGGAGGCGGTGGGAGGTGGTGGGCAGAGCGTGCAAGTGTGCCCATCACAAGATGCTGCCTGAGGGTCGGCTCACTGCTTGGGGTGGCGCAGCTGGCTGGCGGCAAGTCAGCATCCTGCAACCCTTAGAAACCAGTTGCTGGCCCTCTCCTGCAATAAACTACAGTATCATCCCAAATTGCACCAGCACCAGGGAGCCGGAAGAAAGCAGCAGCAACAACAAAAGACACAAGCAGAAAACCCCCTAAAAGCCACCGAGGAGACGATGTTAAGCCGCGTGCTGCCAGTGGGGCTGCCCATAAAACTGACAGGACCTTGGTACTTACAGAAAAGCTTCATGGCTGCTTTTCAGGATGCAAATTTCATTTTCTTATGGGAAGGAGAGTGAAATTACAACCTGTAAGCACGGAACGCACATGTGGGGTGAGAGGCCGAAGGCTGTGGGTGCTGGAGGAACTGCAGTGTGGATACTGAGCCTCACCCTCAGCACCTCCCCATCCAGGGTCCAGATGGCGGGCTACGGTACGCGGCAGGGTGGCCTGGAGCCTCTGTCCAGTCCATGGGGGTCTGGGGGGCCGTGGGGCTCGACACGGCTGCTCCTGATCCCCCACTCGCTGTGAGCTCGGCCTGTGGCCTCTCCTCTCCCCACCCGCCCCAGCGTGCTCAGCCCTCCTCACTGGCAGAAGGCAGCTATGCTACCCCGAGGGGATGACTGCTGGGACCGGAGCAGGAACAGGACCTGAACTGACCCGGACACGGCTCGCTGGCATCTCCCAAGCGCCTCCTGCCCCCACAGCGACCCCCACTTGCTGGATCTGTGTTTGGAGCCTGCTCCTGGAAGCATTTGACAACACCACGACTCCACATTGCTGTGGCTTTATATGCAGAGTTCCCTTTAAAATAAAGTTTTTAGCCACCCAGAACACATAGCGTTTCAATTTTGCAAAGAGCAGAAAGCCCCTGAACGTATTCTCAAAGACAAGAATATAGCATTCACTGTGCTATCTACTTGATGGAGTCTGTTTGGATAAGTCTGATACAAATTATCACCGTAAACAGTTTCCGCTAGTGCTGCTGTCACAGTCACGTTCTACACTGTGAGGCAGTTGGGTTAGCAGCAGCGCGCGGACCCTCCCTCGCCCTGCTGGCGACCCTCAGGACAGGGTGACCGAGCACACTGCGGCTGCCGCGGAAATGCGATGCACAGCAGCCGCTTGGGCAATGTTCTTAGCGGGGTGAGTGTGAGTGTGGCCTGCCCTCGGCAGGGAAAGCTGGCTCTTCGCGTTCGAGAGGTGACATGATGTGCTGACTGCGAGCCTTGCTTAACAAGTTGGTAGAGGGACACTACTCTGTGGTCTAAAACTTTTCTTCCACAGTTGAAATCATCCCAAAGATGCGGGATCAATTGCCCGGCCTTCCAGAGGGATCGGAAGAAGTTCTGCAAGGTGGTGGTGGTGCTCAGCAGGAGTCTGCCAGGGTCCACACGGCAGAGAACTGGGTTGGGTCACACAGGTGTCTGTGCACAGACCGAGGACATTGGTCTGAATCTAGTTCCACAGAAAAGAGGCTGCGTAACATATGGCCTCAGTCCCGATGCCCGTAGGAAAGGCAAGACCGCTCTAACACCGAGTGTATCAGGGACCAAGATCTCAGCTCCAGGGACAGACCAGGAATGGGATGTCACCATGTCTCTTGGGGCAGCAGGTGCCATGCTCATCTGTGACTTAACTAAATGACGGCAGGCTTCCTTAACATTTCTTCATCCATGACAAGAAATGTGTTTTTTTTAAAATGTCTGTGTATATTGTCCGTGTATAGTGAGACCCAGGAGCAGGGATGCATGCAGGACTATTGCATGAGACGATGGCCTCTCAGACCTAGCAAGCACTCACCAGCCCCAGTTTCCCCACTCTGAGATGGAAGGGGAAAGTGTGTGGAATCATTTTCTGCTGCCAGACTGGAAAGCATCCCACAATCCTCCCAGCCCATCTCTCCTTATTGTCCTGACATACATCAGCAATTCTGGAGCTACCATATTGTCGAGGAAAAATGGCGGCATCGATTTCAGTTAGGAGCCGTTTTCCTTCAATAGAAGAAGTGCAGAGGTTGATATTCAGAGCTCAGCCGGCGGCTCTACATTTTCACCAGTCCTGCAGGCTCCCTTGGTCATTCTTTCCTGCCATGCTTGATGGAGACAACAAACCCTCAGGAATGAGTAGGATGCGAACTGCTTGTCATTGCTTAATAATCTTTCATTCATTTTAATCTTCTTCTAGAATTGCAGGAATTAAAGACCAATTTTTGCCATTATGCCTAAGAATGCATATCCTCCCTGTGAAAACAAAAAAGAAAGCAGTAGTTCATGTCTTACTACAAGTTCATTTTGAAAGATCACTAATGTCTGCTAGATGCCGAATTTCTCATGGCTCAGGAAGGAGTACAGGAGCACCTTGGAACGTGGAGTTGGGAAAGTTAGGTGTCTTAGAGAAGAGAGAGGGGTGTGGGTGCGAAGGAGAGAGAGCTACTGCTGACTTCAGTGTGAGGGGTTCACTGCAAGGGCACAAAAGAGCGTCCGAGAGGCCAGACACTCCTCAGCCTCACTCACAGAATTGCTTGTCTTCTAGTACCTTGGAATTGTCATAATGTGCAGGCGCGACAGTTTTAACGGCACAATCTGTGTTCTTGATACCTTTCTGCAGACATATAGTAATTCTGCCCACCAAAAGGTGGAGTGTTGTGTGAGTGGAGGTCACATGACCTTTGTAACAAACTCAGAAATGCTGCCCAAGGCCGGGTAGTACCAAGCAGATGTGTGCGGACCTTCCCTGGGCTGAGCTGTGCTGACTGGGTTGTTCTCCCTCTTCCTCTGTATTCTGTGAGTGCGGGCAGTGGTGGCATCGTAGGGTCCCTCAGAAGACATCCATCAGCTGAGGCGTGGCCAGCTTGGTGATGCCTTCCCTGTATTTACTCTCTCCTTTTGGTTTTATTCCCTCTTCTCCTCTCCATTCCTGGGACTGGACTCCCCAGTACATTCTAGCGCTAAGGCTTGCACCTCGGGCTCTGCTTTTGAGGAAGGCCAGACTAACACATGAGGCCTTATACGCTGGCTCCTGAGAAGTCTCTTGGGAATTTCTGTGCTGCATTTTCCAGAGAACAGTTTACTGTGTCCCGGGAACACTGACCCCTGGAGCAGGACCTGCCCTGGCACTGGCAGACTTCAGCTGGCCGAGGAGATGCCGCAAGCCACCATCTTGCCGACAGTCTCCTGGCCTGGCTCCCTCATTTTTCAGACTAAGTAGTTCCAGTGTGTGTGTGAGTGTGTTGGTGTTGGTGAGCAAGGAGGAGCACACGGCAAGGAATGACAAGACAACCCTGCTCAGTAGAGGTTTCTGCAGCACTTACCCTGGGCGCCTGGTGAGCTCCGGGGTTTGGAAGATGATGGGTTGCTAGGACAGGCTGTCTCACCCAGCCAGTTGTGTCTCTGCTCTCAGAATGTGTGTGCAAGCCCGTGTCCGGCCTGAATCCACACGCGCTCACAGCCTCCCTTGGCCAAGCGAAGCTGTTTATGGTCGCAGGGGTCTTGGAGGGACAGAGTCCAAGAGTAAGTGTAGAGGTTCAGTGACACTGCCACCCCTTAAACTCTCCCTCTTAACGCGCCCTGGCAATAGCTGGTCTGTGTGGTGGCCGCACAAAATGCACCCGAAATATTACTGTAATCGAGATGTCCTCCTCTGGGTTTCCTCTGAAGCTGGGATAAGAAGATTTATCTTGTTCATATTTGTACCAGCAATGAGTAACACCAGAAATCCATCCCTTATTTGCTGAGATGAACATCTGGAGAGGCTGGGTCAGATCCAGGACAGCAGTGGAGGCCTGGGAGAGATTCCCTGCAGCTCAGCCATCCTGGGCTTGGAAAAGATTGAAAGGCACCCTGGGGAGTTGGTCAGGAGACCATGGGAGGGCTGGTGGAAATCAGTGAGGAGCCGGGTCACCACGGATCTGGCAAAAGGCTAAGCTTGAGCCTCTGGCAGCACGCTTGGCTGTGGAGTGAGGGTGTTAGGGGTGAGGTGGCCTCACTCTCCTCACCCTCCAGGCACTCCTGTTCTCCGAGAGCTCTTAGGCCTCTCTCTTTTTCTGCCACCCCTTGGGTTTCTAGCTACCCTGTGTTTCTGCTCCCAGTATCTCTGCTTGCTCTTGGAACATCATGGTTATTCCCATCCCAACTCTACCTTTCAGCTGCCGTTCCTAGTGCTAACCCAAGTGGGTAGCTCAGCTCTCCAAGCAAGGAGCTCTGCTGTGTGACTCAAGTCCATTCAGTGGTGGGTGAGCAGCAGAATCATGGAATATCATGCGTGTCACACAGACAGCAGGCTTTGGGCTGAGCAAGTTCCCTGCAGGAGATGAGGGTGAGAAGCCAGAATCACTGGTACCTCCAGCCCGCAGACCCGCCGGGTTTTCAATAGAAATGGGCACCTGCTGGATCCAGTCCAGGTGTGTGTAGAACACACTTGCCTTTGTGTGACCAGCATGATCTGCATGCTACAGACCACTGCCATAGCAATAGTCAGAAGAAGAAGGGGGCAGGAGCCACAATGTGCTGATGACCGTCACAAGAAGGAGAGATGACTTCGTAGTTTGATGGGCCAACAGTGCCTACTACTCTGGGGAGGTCATGTAAATACCAATTCAATTTCCTCTGCATTAAAATAAGACCTGCCTCACTATGTGGCCAAGAGGATTTGATAAGAAAATACATGTGAAAGTACAGCACACATTTCCTGGAGGAACAGCACGGCACACGTTAAGAACATGCATGGTGCTGTGGCTTGCATATGGCTTGTCCCCAACAAATCTGTGCTGGAAGCTGCGGCTGGCTTGAGGTGATAAGGTAGTCACGCATTCCCCCCCCCCCATATCTCTCTTCCCCTTTGCACCCTGAGTTGAAGCAGCAGGGCCCTGTCCAGCAGGTGCAAACTTGCTGAGCTTAGACTTCCCAGCCCCCAGTGCGGAAAGCCCAGACTCACCTCCACTGTGTGCAGATCACACAGTGGAGGTGGTCTGTTAGAGCAACAGAAAACAGAAGACATGCAGACTCTGAAATCAAGCTGAATGTAAACTCAGGGCTTACTGCTTACTAGTTGGGCAGGCTTGAACAAGATGGCTAACTTTTCTAGGCCTTGTTCTCCTTTTTCTAGTTTCATTCTCTGGTGAGGTTCACAGCAGTGAGGGTACAAACACATCTTCCAACCGTGTTCATTATTAGAGCTGCCGATGTCCATTCTGTGCGACGGCACATGTGCTGCAGCCAGTCGGGCAGAGTGGGAGGAAGGAACCCCTGGGCCACGAAGGCCTTGGACAGCAGGGTGCGGGTCCCAGGCAGGTGTGGCTGTTGGCTCCGGCGCCTTGGTTGGGAAGGTGGGGGCCGTGGCCCAGCGCTGGCCCTTCTGACTCTCCAGCTCCAGGAATCATTTTTCTAAATCTCAGTCCTGAGCATCTAATTTTCCTTGCAGAGCCCCACAGGGGCTCTCGGTCCTTCCCAAGTAAGGGCTGAACCTTGGACATGGTGATCAAAGTCCCCAGGATCATCCTAGGACCCCCCTGCTGACACAACCACCTCACAAGAAACACCCGCCCCCATCGGGTTCTGCGTCTCTCCAGCTGTGAGTGCTCATCCAGGAAGGCAACGCTGCTGAAGGAGCCAGGTGCGTCCCCGGCCTGCAGACCTGGGCGAGGCGCTCCCCTGACGCGTCTCCGGGAAGCCCCACTCTCCAGGCAGACCGCGCCTGAAGCAGCAGCAGGCTTCTGCCACACTGTTTTGACTTCACAGACATTTTGACTCCTGTTTCCTACTGGCTTTTACACAAGAATAAAATACATTTTTACATCAAATTCACGTGGGATATTATTAACAGAAATAGTGAAAGTAATGAAAAAAATTCACTGACTAAAAATTCACAAGATTAAATGTGTTAGAGGTGATATTCATGACAATAATTTTAGTAAAATAGAAATAAAAATAGAAGAAGAATTACTAAATAAAAATTGGTCGAAGAATTAAAGTGACTAAATTCTACCCAAGACTTACTTTTTTTCCTTAGGATTCACCAATACTGGTGCAATACTAGGACAATGTTTCTTTTTATGAGCACTAAGTTGAGACAATTTTAGGCTCACTACATTTTGACCGAAATCAGCAACTGTCAACCAGAATTTATACCCTTATTTAATGGCCGTAGTCTAAAACCAGCTACTAAAAAAGCGACCTTTTTGGTATACTTTTTACTTTGGTGCATGTTTGCAGCACATAATCACCACATTCCTAGTGTGAAGCTGGCTCACACACATAACACCCCAACCCTTTTTTCATTCACTTTCCCTCTCCTCCCTCCCGTGCTCCATCTATTCATCCCCTTTCCGCTAGAAAAAGATCTGTTTCTCCACCTCCTATTATCTATCTTTTCTTTGGCTCTTTATTTGCATTTTGAGTTTCTCCCATAAGACAAGCCATGCGATATTTAAGCTTGTGTGTCTGATTTATTTCACTTAACATTATTTTCCCAAGGTGCATCCATTTTCTTTCTTTATGTCAAAGTAGTACTGCGTTGTGTATAAACGACACATTTTCTTTGTCCGTTCATATGTTGGTGGACATATAGGCCGCTTCCAAGGTTTAGCTATTACGAATTATGGTACTATAAAGGTGGGTACACATATAACAATGTCATACGATGTCTTTAACTCTTTTGGGACGATACCTAGCAGGAGAAGAGCGGGATCAAATAATAAATTCTTTTTCCGACCCAAGATAACCACAGGGATTTACCCATTTCTCCCAGGGAGATACTGGGCCCCGAGTACTGAGCTGCTGTGAGGGTCAGTTTGAACCGGCAAGGGCAGGGAGCCTCTGGCCTGCATGGAGCAGAGAGGGGCACTTCCTCAAGGGGCTGGATGGCGAGCGCCCAGCACTGTAGAGACCCAGCTGCTGGGGCTCCTGGAAGTTTCTGGCACTCTCCTCTCTGTTGTCACCTTCCCAACAATTTGTCTTTCCATTCTGGGGACACAAACGGTACCAGGGGAGGCTTGGGGTTGGCTCCCTACACCCAGCTGACCCACAGTGACACATGTGTGACACGGGACCTGCCCAGTTGAAATTGGACGTGGGATGTCTGCCCCACAGCCCACACTCCCCGCCTGCCCTTTCGCTTTTCCACATCATCAGCAGTGTCTAAAAGCGTGACTGGGCCCTTTGTGGATGCTTCACTGTGCTGCTGGCCGCATGAAGGGGACAGATGTGGCGGCTGCCTTTCGGGGCTTTGCCATCCGGGCAGAGGAAGGCAGCATGGGCACAGCCTGCAGCCAGGACACAGGTGGACAGTCGGGACACAGCGCTGGGACCGCTGCGGCGTCCTTCCTGTGAGGATGCTCTGCAAGGCTTCCCTCGGGGCTGGTGACAGCTGGCCCTCTCTGTGCATTTCCAACAGGATCTGATTTACAGAGATGCCTTGAAAACAGCGTAAGCAGAGACATATTACCGTATGCATTCTGTGGTGCTGGTGTACGTGGATGGCCAGTGAGGACCAGGGCGGGAGAAAGATGTGGGCTTTTTCCACACATTCATAGTCTCAAGACTCATTCCACTGTGCAGCAACAAGAGCCAGGCTCACTCCTTGTGGGCGGAGTGCCGGCCTTGGAGCGCTGCTCAGCTCATGTTTGTTAAAGGGACGGTTGAGTGGGTTAAGGACAAAATATCTACCCCATTCATAGCTAAGATAGATAAAACTCATTTCCATATTCTGTTTTTTCCAACTCTAATCTTCTCATCTTCCTCTTCCTCCTCTTTATGTTTATCGTTTTTAAGCTTGAATTTATTTTAATGTCTGGTATAATGTGAGCCTTGACATGTAATAATACTTTCTTCAATTCCATGTATTAAATAGTTCTTCCCTCCCTAGTGATTCAGGCTTTTCCAGAACAAATGCTTTAGTTTACTGGTCTTTATATCCCCACTGCCTGCTGAAAGGTCTATAAATATTTTGGGGTACCCATTGAAATATGACATATTTATGTTATTTGGTTTATAATGTATCTGTGTTGCTACACTTGCCCTTATAATCTGACTTATACCCTTCCACTCAAATTTATACTTTGATGCCCTAAACCCCAGGATTTTGGAGTCTGATTGTACTGGGAGCGATGGTCTTCACACAGGGACTGGGATGTAAATGATTAGGCCGTTCCCTACTCCTTGGAAGAAGGGGAAGTTGGGATAGAGACACGTACGGAAGGAAGGCTGTGGGCAGGGACGGGGAGAAGGCAGCCTGCTGCCGAACCGACCCTGCTGATGCTCTGTGCTTGGACTTCCAGCCTCGAGAGCTATGAGGTAATTGCTTCCTGTCATTCAAGCCACCAAGTGTCTGGTACTTTGTTATGGTAGACCTTGAACATTTTAGTAGCGTCTGCCTGTCCGCAACTTATTATTTTGAACTATCTATGCTTTCAACCAAATTATCGTATCATTCCAAACATATTACATGTGCCTAAGAAAAACCTTGATGGAAAAACAGGAAAATATCCAGCACCTCTGCGTGTGGGATTTTGAGTTGTTACACGTTTGTTTCTTCGTAATTTTTCAACATTTTCCAAACGAATAAGGAGAGAAGCTCTTCAGAGTCCTGCAGAGGTCCTGCTGTGTCTGGAAGGTGGGTTTCAATGGTTAGAAGGTGTGGTTTGCACGTGGCTGACCTTCCCCTGGTCCTAGTATATTTTTGAGTTAGCGCAGCCTTGGCTTGTTCTGTGAGAATGCTTGTTTCTGAAGATGATGGTTTGTTTGGACGAGCCCCTCCTCCCTCACCCCTTTGAGGGATCTTTTTATTACAGAGTGAAAATAGAAGGCTCAGAGATGGGCACAGTCCAGACTTCTGTTTCTGTCCCTGACTGTATTATGTGCGACTGCCTTTTTTTTTTCTTTTTGCTTCTTCTAATTTCCACACGATCACTTACTGTATTTCATTAGAACTGGTTTAGAAATGCAAGGCATATAATTAGATTGAGAAATATGCTATCGATTTAGTTTTCCATTATGATGTTATCACATGCACAAAAAGAAGTCATTTGGTACAATTGTTATGATTAAAACCACAAAAGAGATCTATTACATCAGACTTTGTTTCAAGGCCTAGTGCAGTGTAAAATGTGGAAGAGAGGGATTAATCTGTTTTTATTAGAGCTGCATATGTCATGGCTTTATAAATGCCTATCAGCTAATAATTCCAATTGGATCTTCAGGAGACAAAAGGGATTTTTGGAAGATCACTTTATTTTATTTTTCAATTTTATGTATGTATACCTTTATGTATTTGGTGCTGGGGATCGAACCTTGTGCTTGCTAGTGGAAAGTCATTTTAAATACAAGTCAAGCAATACATAAACACTCCACCTCTAGCTCTGCACTGCACATAACTTGTGCCCCACACTGGCACCAGGCAGCCTTCCATGGCAAGGAGTCTGGGACAGATGAAGTGTGGGTTTTTGAGTTAGACAGAGTGGGGTCGAGTCACAGCCCTGCGCTGCCCTAGACGAGATGGGAGCAGGCTTTAACAGATACTATTTCCATCAGCTCCTACAACTCTCTGAAGTTACTGGCCCAATTTCATATGAGTAGTAACTCATAGTTGTAGTTCTCTTGATTTTACGGCTCTGATACTTCTTACAGTAACGCTGTCTTTCCCTGTTCTTGGGTGACTTTGGATACCTCTTGTATTGTTTCTGTGTTTTGGTTTCCTCATCTGATAAGCAAAGATGATAATATTCCTTCATGAGGTGGTTCAAGTGATTAAATGGATTAGTATCTGCATAAGCTGCGCGTGCATGTGGCATGCAGTAAACTCACTTCCCTGTTTCCTGTTAGCAGCGAGTTCTCTATCATCCCTGGGGCACTGGGTTAGGAGAATTGATACTGATTTTTTTTCACTCTTGCCTCCGACACACGTAAAGAAGAGAAAAAAAAAAAACAAGATTAATGATCTAGAAAGATATTGTTTATTAGAATAACCTGGGAACTAACTGTAAAGATTATTTTACAACTGTCCTTGTAAATTTGGCTTTAATAATCTGCAAAAGAATTTTAACATATTTATTAAGTTCTGAGTACCTTGCAGGTGTCGCACTAGAAACATTCTCATATATTATGTCATTTAATTTTTCCCATCTCCTTTATAGGTGGATCACTGAAGAATTGGAGGCTCGACATGTAAGATAATTTGAGCAGTGACTTGAAAGGCGAGTACAATTTCCACAAGCAGAAATGAAGGTGTGCGCAGGGATGCTACATACAATGATCTTAGAGAGCACTGAGCTGGTTGTTTGAGTAAAACTATCAAAGTAGTGGAGGAAAAAGGAAATGGAGTTTGAGCCAGGTGCCTCTGGATTCAAAACTCAGCCTGGCACTTGCGTGTGAGGCAATTCTCGGTTTACCCCAAGTCTTAGATTTATAAACTGTATGGTGAGGGGTGTTAACACCTGAGTCCTGCCTGATGGTTGCCCGGGGGGCCCAGGAGGAAAAGGCTGTAGAAAGATTGAGTAGTCTTACTTTGAGACTACCACATTTTAGTGGACCAAAGGAAACCCTTCTGATCAAGATTTCAAAGGGTTGTAGGAATGAACTGCACAAACAGGGATGCACACCAAACACTTTTGCCTGCAGCTGACACCCCACAGAACTGCCATGTGACATGTAGGATTCAGCTGTGGTTGAACCTGGAGCCTCAGAGCAGGTGCCTGGATTCTCACTTCTGCGGCTTTTCTGTTCTGCTCACTTTCGCTTGTCTCCATCTCCAGGCAAGGTCACTCACCCTTCCTTCTCCTGGGACACCAAGGTAAGGATGAGCCTCTTTCTTAGTTTACGCAGGATGTGTCCTGCGTAAACTGTGCTAAACCTTGATAAACCTTGGATCCTGTGCTAAACCTTGGATGGAGAATGCAATCCAGGGAGTGCAATGCTTGGATCGGCCAGTTTGGGTCCCAGCACCCATCTTGCATCTGGGAGTCTGAGGTGGAGGGCTGGATGGGGCAGAGTAGCACAGGCTGCCAGCATCCTACTCGCTTCCTAGGTCTCCACAACGTCAGGCGGAAGGATGGCTCTGCCTGTACTCTGCGAGAGCCGGGGAATCATCTTCCCTGAAAGCGCCCTCTCACACTTCAGAGCAGGAGCTGGCCCTAAACTCTGCAGCTCCATTCTGATCGAGGTCAGCTCCAGGGTCTGGTCCATCTCCAGATCTCTTCTGAGGAGTCATGCTACAATCACCCCCTGGAACTAGGACGCTGTGCTTGTCCCATGGAGACCCCCCCAAAAGATCTGCTGGGAATATGTCTCAAAAATTACTGACCCAGGAGTCCTCGTGAGAAGGTACCTGCACCTGGGGACCCCAAACTAGGAATTTTCTTCGAGAAAAGTTGAGTACTTTATTTAGTCGATTATTGCTACAGTCACACAGGATAAAGACGACACTAAATCTCAGGCATTTCCCCAACAAGCGTTTTGGTTTCCTCCACAAGTTATCTAAGGCAGCTCTGATTCAGTGTGTGGCCTGGGGTGAAGCCAGTCCCATGTGTCTCTTGCTCTGGAGCCAGGGGTCACCCTGGACCCCCTTCCTGGAGGCAGGGCTGGGTTAGCAAGCCCATTTGGGGCCTCTGCTCAGAGCACAACACGTGACCAAGTCAACGTCAGTACACAAAGGACCCACCCTCTACCTCAGACAGATGCAGAGGCATGAATGCACAATTCTGCTGAAGGACAGAAGGTAGATTTGGGAACCATAAGCAGATCTACACTGCCCTTTAAAGCATAAAGGGGATGCTGTGCAAGCAAAACCAATGTTTTAGTTACTTTTGTCTCATTGCTGAAACAAAATATTTGACACCGGAAGTTAAGGGAGGAAAGGGTTATTTATTTATTTATTTATTTTTGGCGGAAATGTTAATTTAGCTCACCGTTTGTAGAGGTTTCAGTCCCCAATCAGCTGGATCCAAGGGAGGGTGGCACGGCAGACAGGCAGAAGGCAGCAAGGTAAGCAAGAGAGCAAGCAAGGGGGTAGGCAAGCCTCTTTCTGTCCCTTGCATTTTATCCAGGCTACCTGGCCTTAGGGTGGATAACACTCCCACCCTTAATCCTAATACCCTTAATCCTAGTGTCACATCCTCGATCCCAGCAGAACTATGCCAGACCAATCAGTGGACTGATTTAGTAATCACACACTCTAGACCCAACCCCACCTATGACTACATGAGGTTTTGGGGGGACGTCTAGACCAAACCATAACAACCAACAGATGCCTACTCTGGTTTACAGCAGCCCTGTGGTGTGCTGAATCATGGCCCATAAGGGTGACCATGTCCTAACGCCCAGAACCTCTGAGTGTGTCCCCTCTATGGCAGAAGGGACATTGCAGATGTGCTTAAAACTCCAAAGGCAGAGGTTATCTGAATTATCTAGGTGGATACAGTGTAATCCAAGGGCCATGGTGAGACAGAGGCAGGAAGTTAGAAAGTAGAGAAGATGCTACTCTGAAGGCTTCAGCAATAGAAGGAGGGTGGCCACTTGTAGGAGGCACTGAGTCAAGGGTGGCGTATTTCCTGCCTCTTGTTGCCCAGTCACTCTCAGGGCTTCCTTCTCGCGGAGGGCAGAGAGAGGGAGAAGAGGCTGGAGAGGTCCTGGCTCGCGTCACATGGGGGTGCCTGGGAGCTGCTCTGCAGGCTGGCACCTCCTTGGTGTAGAGTCACGCCACACCATCAAGCCTCATACCTTTCTCCAGTGTGGCGCTGTGGCTGGAAGTAAGCTGGACAAGCTAGTGCACTGAGTGTCATCTTGCATGAGGTGGAGCCAGGACAGGGTCTGAGGTGGTCGTAAGTGGCTGTGCTCTTGCACTCTCTTGCTTTGTGTCCAGTGAGGAGGCTCCAGGGCGCGGCGAGGTCCTCGGGCAGAGGACCTCATCTCTGCACACTGTATGGAGGTGAATGGAAATTAACCTTCACTGTGCTACATTGCAGCCGAGTTTGGGTCTCTTGGCTGCAGGGCTAAGGTCACCCACCACATGCACATGGCCTGTCTCCTCCCAGAGGGCATGGGAAGGTGGCCCTGGTGGGTGGCCACTTCTCCATAGGAGCGATTTGATCGCTCTGGAAACAGGAGCAGAGCAGCTCGCGGCTCTGTTCCCCAACCCTGCCCTGCCCTCTTTACAGCCGACGTTGCCGAATGAACAGCGGCTTGGAGTTAGGTTACCGCCTTCTTTTGAGAGGCTTGGTACGAGCTGACGTGGCTGTTGATGACTGACCACAGTGGCATCTTTTACGAGCATGTTATTCACGTACTTTTTTTATTTTACACGAGTTCCATTCTGCTGCTGTCTTTTATTTATTTATTCTTAAAAATTTGTTACCTTCCTTCTTGAACAGTGAGCTTTTTCTCATCCGGGTTAGTGTCTGATGGTCTCTGTGTCTTTCTTGCCCAGCACAGTGCGTGGCAATGACACAGTAAGGACTCAGTGTCTGTTGAATGAACCATGCGTGGTCACATAAACGCACACAAGGCGAAGCATGTGTCATGCATCACTGCCACAGCCGAGAGGAATGACAGTTTGGGAAGGAGACAGCATGGTCAGTAACGCACGTGTTCACTAGGGGCAGGGCAGGTGCTAAACAGCAGACCGACCTCAGGCACTGGAGAAACACTCCAGCGCAAATCCAGAATGTGTGGTTTGGGTCAATGGTCCATGCAAGCAGCGGGTGGGTCTCTGGGGATAAGGGACCTGGGAGGGTCTCCGGGTGTTCAGGGCATGCTCGTGAAACTGCTGGACTGGTGATTTCTGGCCTCAAAGTTGCTGATTAGTGAAAAATGTGTGTCTAAAATACATGGTTCTCTAAGACTGGAGAGTAATCAGGCTTCTCTGGCTAATGTCAGCACTTTAAAAAAAATCACACGCAACCTCTCACCCTGCCAGTTTGCAGCATGAGATTGCAGGCAAGCTGTTTGGGCTATCTGTGCCTCAGTTTGTCGGTCTTTGTGTGATGTGTGATGTTTGATGCAGCATGTAGACGAAAATGTAGACAGTGTAAAATTATTCGTGCCTGGCGCTGAGTGATAGTCTCCCCTTGAAAACTGCTTATATTTTCAAATAAATAGATTTATGAATCAGTAGACATCATTTTTCATCGTTTCCTTTTTTCACTGAATACCTAAATTTTGAAATTCATACCTTTTTCTATGCATATATTATTCCCTAATGATTAGCAATGTTGAGCAGTTTTTCATAGACCTATTGGCCATTTGTTGGTGTTTTTGAGAAACATCTATTTAGGCCTATTACCCATGTATTAATCTTTTTTTTTTATTTTGCTAATGAGTTCTTAGAGCTCCTTATATATTATGGATATTAACCCTTTTCAGATGTGTGTTTAGTAAATATTTTCTCCTGTTCTGTAAGTTGTCTCTTTACTCTGTTAATTGTTGCCTTGCTGTGGAGAAGTTTTTAGCTTGCAGCACAATTTTCTTTTTGCTTTTGTCTTAAGAGTTCCAGTATTTTTCACATGTTCAAGTCAAAGCCTCATCTGAGGCTCAAGGTAAACTCTTAGCTGTGAATCTCGGTATAATCAGTTGGTAAGAGGTGTATTGGCACAGGGAGAACATTTTCATTCCAGAGAGAGGAACGGGGCAGGGGAGAGAAGAGAGTAGATCAAAGCCAGACTGAAGCCCAGCGGGGCGAACATTAAGTCCAGTAGCTCCATGTTGGTGTCTGACACACAGTGGAAAGATGTGAGTTCTGGACACTTGGAAGGCCCAACTATGTGTGGCCTGCTGGTGTAACCCTTGTGGCCTGTCTCTCTGGCTGGCTGTGCTCACGGCTGGCAGCTTTTCTGTGCATACAGTCCATGTTCCTGTCAGCTCCAGAATCCTGGGATCTCTCCTGAACCTTCAGCTTCACTCACACAGCTTCACATACTGCCCTTTCAGGGGGCTTCTCTGAAATCGAGGTGGGAGCCTCCATGCTCCATGACTTCACAACTTTTGTGTTCTGCATGATGGTAAGACTGGCATCAAAAGAACACCTCGGCCATTTGTCAGCAGATAAGGTACTTGGGCCTCCTTGGACCATGGCTGCAGCTACCTCTTTGTGCCTGGATGCCTGAGCAAGGTGAAATGCATCTGGAAAACAAAGTCCTTAGGAGGCCATTCTTGAGCAGAGGGTCTAGGAGTTCTCTTCACAAATGATTTCCGTTTTTGTACCCCAGAAGTCTGAGATGGGTGGGGTCTCTCTGACCCCCGAGATACCCTGAAGGCATCTTTCTTCCTGTCCCTGTACAAAACACTTGGCTTCATTTTAGTGGTGCTAATCTCTTCAGCAACCACACCTCCTTTGGCTTCAACTTTACACTTGATTCCTTGGGCCAAAATTTAAATCTTTAAAATTTTTTGTTTTGTGCCCCTTCCTCAGTTTGTGCTGTAAATTTGGTCAAAAGCAGGCACCAGTACCCATACCACAGCTTGAATGTTGGCAGATTGGTTAGGGCTCTCTAGAGGAACAGAATCAATATTACATGTATATAAACACCTGTAAGGGGCTGTATTAGGTAACTTACGGGATCAGAGGTGGAAGAGACAGCATGGCTATCTGCACACAGGAGAGATGAAGGATTCAGTAGCTGCTCAGCCCAAGTAGCTTGAAGCCCTGAGAAAAGAAAGTTCAAGAGTCCAGCATCAGTGCAAACTTGAAGGCCCGGATGCTCCCTGGGGGGTTCCTCGTGTGAGTCTGTGTTAAATGACTAAAGAAACCAGAGTGTGATCTCCGCAGAAGCAACCAAAGACATACTAGCCCAGACAAAATGAATTTTTAAAAACAAAACTAAACAAGGCTACAAGAATGCAGCAGACTTCCTCTTTCAGTTTTCATTCCACTGGGGCGCAAGCCCCCGGGCAAGGCGCCACCCACAATCAGGGCAGGTCCCGCTGCCTCAGTTCGCAGCCTGCATTCCAACCATCTCTGGGAACGTTCCAGAGACACACCCTGACGTGCACCTCACTAATCTAGGCATTTCTTCATCTAGCCAAGAGGGCCAGTTGGCATATTGTGAGTAATGGTGACAGCTAGGCCACCTTGCAGTTTCCTCCACCAGATCCATCAGTTCAGCTCCCTTTTTCTCAGTCTCCACAGTCTCAAGATGTGGGCAAAAGGTAGATTTTTTTTTTTGCCAGAACATAGCACACATGGTCTTGAGTCTAGCTGCTGATGGAGCCCGTGGTCCCAGCTGGAAACTCCTGAGCCTGCACTGTCTTCTATCTCTGAAGTCCGTCGCCCTTTGCTGGTCACCTGGCACAAGCCTTGGTCATAGAAGGGAGAAGGAAAAGTAAGGAGAGGGTCTTGGATCTGGACAGAGAAAGAAGGTACATCGATAGGTCAGGCTGGTTGTAACCAGAGTAGCAGTGTCAGGTGGACCAGACCAGACACATCCGCGGCTTGCCTCGGGCTGTGGCTATAGCCAGAGCCTCTTCTTCCATGTGTCGCAGGAGTCAGTAAACCTTGAGCCCCAGCCCCCTTTTCTCATTCTCTTTCTCTCGTTCTCTCTCTCCCTATACATCTAGGGATAAGAAACCCTGAGTATCTTTTGCTCCTACCACGGATTCTTGAATTCTGGCTGTGACATTAGGTGCTTTAACCTTTTAAAATGTATCAGCTTTAAAAAAATAACCAGAACACTCACTCCATGGGTTTGTCAGCACAAAGAAACTTTTTACATGCAATAAAATATCAAAGGTGCACTCAGAATATACAGTAAACGTTTAAATAAAATATTTCATTAACAATAAAATCTGTCTTTTAATCAGTGACATGAATCCCCCTCAATGTACTCTCCCTCCCTTCTAGCACACTAATCCCATTTTTCTGAAGCAGTTGTGGGCATCCTCTTTCGTGAAGGTCTTTTTGTGGCTGCCTCAATGTCCTGAATTTATTCAAATTTCTGTCAAATCAAAACATGACAATGTGTCCTCATCCACCTTATTCACCAGATCTGGCTCTTCTCAAAGTCAAAATGACCCTGAGAGGAAAATGTTTTGAATCTACATGGGATATCACGGCAGTCAGGACAGTGCAACCAAAGACATTCAGGAAAGAGGACTCCAGAGCTGCTGCAGAAAGAGGGAAGAATAATGAGATGAGAGTGTTTGAAATGTGTGTGTGCTGGGTGATGGTGGTGGTATTTTAAAGATGGTGTGTCTTTCACTATAATTTTTTAAAGAATTTAAACATTCACTGGGTATTTTGATCACACCTCATATTTGTTATAAGAGAGAAATACAACTGGTTTTGTGAATATACTGTATTGCTGGCAAATGAGTATTTTGAGCGATACATGACCAACATTGGAAATGAGGTTTTGGGGACAAATGTCATTTACCTTCTCCTCCCCCTATGAGTACAGTTACTTGATTTTTAGTGGAGCCTCTGCTTCTAAGTGAAAGGAGAAACATGAAAACATTTCAAAAAGTTTAGCCATTTATTTTATTTATCTATCTCTTGGTTGTCTTTCCTAATCACAGAGAAACCCCTGTCTGACTAATGAACAATTTTTGGGTCTCTTCCAGAACCTGGCTGCAGTACATTTGCTATTAGATATCTGAGATGTGTACAACATGTTCACAGTGAATTCTCCAACTGAAAACAGGAGAGTTCAAACAAAGTCAATTAATTCATGGAGTGAATGGATTGGAGCCCAGAATCCCATGTCTTGTGGAGGCCTTTTTGATTCACTTGCCAAAAGATATCTGTTTATAAATTTGCTAAACACAACTAGTTGATACTCATGGCAGCCAAACCTGGTGCACCCCCAATACGGCTGAGCTGAAAGAACTGGTTATATTCTGCAGACATTTCTAATGTTCTTTCCCCATCCCCATAATCTAGCCATGTTATTCTGTTCAACACATGAGATGCTCTCTTCCTCATTTTCTCTCCCTCACTTTCAACTCCCTCCATTTTTCCTTTTCTATTTCCTTTTCCTCCAATTTTTCCCCCCGATCTCTTAGTTCCCATGTTTTGTTTCTTCTTTTTTTCTTTTTTGGTGCTGGGGATCAAACTCAGGACCTTGATGCTTGCAAGGCACATGCTCTAACCACTGAGCTAAATCCCCAGCGCCCCATGTTTTCTGTATCTTACCAGTTTCTCCTTTCCTCCTGCCCTTCTCCCCTCTGTACTCTCTTCGTTCCTAAGCTGAAGTCCCTGAAAGTCCTCTCCTGTGAACCCAGGTTGCTTCGAGCCCCTCCGGGCCCTGGTTCTCCTCACTCTTCTGTCACTGTGGTCCCTGTGTGCTGTGACTGGGTGGCTCTCGGCAGTGAGTGCTTGTCGAGGCCCTGCACTTGGCGCTGCTTTTGGCCTGTATTTAGCTTATCTTTATGTTTGCTGCCTCTTTTTTTCCCAGTCTCATACAGTGTATTAGCCCTGGCTTTACTTAGCCAGCTTGCCTACCGACTGCATCTCTCGTTTTAGGCTTCATTTTTTATTTGAATGCTGTCCACTCAAAGGAAACAACAAGCCAGGACCATATTTTGAAAGCCAAGTGACCAGGATTCTCTGTCTTTGCTTTGATTTCAAGTCTAACAGGCTCCGGGCAGTGTCCTCCCGTAGCAGTGCATGATATGTCCCTTTTTGTACACCGTGGCCAGGTTGCACCCGGCTCTGCTCGAACCCTCTTAGACACGTTACACTGACCTGTGGGAAACCTCAGAGCCAACAAAGCAGAGTGTCTGTTGCCTGCGGTGTCAGCAACACCCGACTTCCTCCTTTGCTATCATCTTATTCTATCCCTGCATCCCTGAATACGTCCTCTTCCTTAGCAGGAAAATGAGAAAGAAAACTTTGGTTCATTCGTTCTTCTACTGTTTTCCTTAGTGAGTTAGTCAGAAAAATACAACTCATATGCCATGCCGTACATAAAGACTTTTTAAAAAATGGTGTTTACATACTTAGTTTTAGTATCTCCACTTTATCTAACCACAAACTGAGGTTCACAGAAGGAAAACCTGCACCTAACATCACGAAGTAAGAAAGTAACAGCGCTAATTTTCTTCTCAAAAATATTTCCCATAGCTTATGAACTAAAATACAAAGGAAGGCAGAGCAGGAGTGTGGGCCGGGCTCAGAACCACTGAGAAGGCCTCTCCCAGGAACTCAGGCCCTGCCTAGCGATGGGTTTAATCAGAGCAGAAGAAACAACTTCCACTCCACACCGCCGGGCCGAGGAGCCCTGAATCACAGCTGCGTAAGAGACGGACACTCCGGGAGGTGCAACGTGAGGAGAAAATTAAAATATAAAATGGTCAGACACTGGAGAAGAAGCCTGCTGCCAGACCAGTCCACACTAAAGCAAGTTGGACAACTAAAACAATTTCCATCCTAAGAGAAAACATTTTGGTATAGCACATTAAAACTGTTAAAACCAAAGGACTGAGAAAATCTTGAAGTTAGTCTGAAAAAATTGTCATGTTACATATGAGGGAACAAACAAACAAGCAAACAAAGAATTACCGCACTCTTCAGAGCCCACCTTGCTGTGATGTGGACAGGTAACTCCCCAAAGTGCCACAGTGGCTGGTCTCCAGGGTGGGGCTCTGGGTGTCGGTGGAACCACGAGGAGGTGGCAGTAGTGGGAGGTTCTAGGTCACGGTCGGTGGGCTCCTGAGGGGTGTCTGCGTCCTGGTCTCTCCCTCTTTGTTTCCTGGCAGTTGAAGTGAGCAGTCTGCTCGGCCATCAGCTCCTGCCATGACGTGTTGCTTTGCCAAGTTACGGCAAAGGTTATGGAGGCCACTCAGTCATAGCCTGGACTTTCCAAAACCATGAGGCAAGACAAATATTTCCTATTTATAAGTTCATTGCCTCAGGTACTTTCTATAGTGATGTAAACGCTAACTCAGCTATATAAAAATAATGGAATGACAGAAGAGGACTTTCCTTAGCAGACATGATGGAGCAGCTCAGAGTGCTGGTGCTCGTCCACTGAGAACAAGAAATGGGTGGCTGTCTGCTTACAGTGGCTGGACTTATGACTGTGACAGCAAGATGGTGTGAAAGCCTGTCCACACAACCACTGCCTGTTACAGAACTCAGTACATCGTATGGCATGTTTGACACTTTGTCGTAAAATGGGCTTTGTGTTAGAAGGTTTTGCCCGATGGCTGTCTAATGTAAGTGTTCTGAGCAAAGGTGTATTCTATGCACTTTAGATTTATGATACTTTCAGCCTGCAATGGGTTAAAATGTGACCCCATCATAGTTGAGGAATGTCTGTATATGCAATAATTTTCTACACATTGGGAATAGGTGCTGCAGGATGGTCTTAGAGAGAAGGAAAATAGCACTGACCTCTAACTGGCAGCAGGAGTTCTTCTCTGGATGTCAGTGTGAGGAGGGACCCCACAGCGTGCGGCAGGAAAGCACCGGACATGGGCCTGGGGGTAGTTCTGAGTCTTTGGCAGACTTCTAGTTATTCAAGCACAGAGTCACAGAGTCACACTGCACAAGGTTGAGCAAGAGCTCACACCGCTAGATAAGGAAGTGTCTGAACGGTGTTTATCAAGAGTAGAAAGACGAATACGCAGAGAATTCAGCAGAAGGCGGCCAGTAGGTATCTTAGAAGGTTAATTGAGTAACAGCAACAGTAGTGGGGACACTCATCCTAACAACATGTAAAAGCAAAACTTGAAAAGATCAAAACACCTTCAATAATTTAGCTACTGGCCAAAGCAACCTTCAAACCTATACAACAATAACACCAAGATTCAAATGCTCAAGAATATAGAATCCAATAAAAATATTCCAAGCATGTGAAGAAACAGAAAGGTTTGACTTACAGTTGAAAAGATTAGTCAACAGGAAAAGAACCAGCGAGGCCAGACAAAACCCATAGCTCTTATTATTAAATTACTAAATATTTAAAAGTGTCAAAGGAAGCTAATAAGCACCGAGAGTGAAAGAATAAAATTAAACTTAAATGAAAACGTAAATCTGAAATGCAAATGAAATCAAGTAGATGGACTGGAAGAGCAGATGAGGAAGCACGGGAGGTCAGTGAACATGGCCTGTTCAAATGAGACTGCCATGAGGACGGAGGCTTAGAGAAGGGACAGGGGTGAGCCTCCAGGCTGATCGGGGTGGGCGACAGGGAGCAGGTTACTCTCCGCCTGAAACGACCGAGAGCAAGTGACAAAAACAAGAGATGCACACAAAGGCCCAACATAAAAAACGGTGAATCTGAAGAGACAGGAGAAACCCGGGAAAGCGAGCCCCACAGCCATCTCCCGCCAGCGTCTGAGGGCCCCGCCAGGCCCCCCACTGGTGGAGGGAGTCCTGCAGAGCCCGCTGCAGGAGCTGGGAGGTGGAGCCTGAGTCTGAGGGACCTCTGAGCTCCTAGAGCTGGAGGTCAGAGAGGAGGGATCTGAAATGAGAATGAGCTCCAGAGGCCTGGGGAGCACCCAGCGAGGAAAGCGCTTGCACTCGCACAGGGCAGGGACAGTGGCCAAGTCTGCTGGCCCTTTAGAATCTGGGATTCACTGGGTTTGGGTGGAGAGTCCAAAGAATTCACTTTGGGGTTGGGGAATAAGTATCCCCACCCTGAACTGCTCTGATCCCACCTAACAAATCTTAAAAGCAAGATCTGAAAGGAATAAATTCTGCCCCAGTCAACTTGACTTCATCCAAGAAGAAAATCTATAAATATTGATTGTAATACAAAAAATATACAGCACAAACAAGATAAAATTCACAATATTTGTCATTACATTAAAAAATATCAGACATGCAACACACAAGCAAAATACGGTGAGGTAAAGAATTATTCTACTGATACTGACCCAGAGCTAACAAAGGTGAGAGTCAGCAGACAGGGATGTTGAGGTGATTATGACCACCCTCTGTATGTTCAGAAAGCGAAGCAGAAACCTGGGAAATGTACCAAGGCCACAGTCAAACTTCTGGAGACAAAAACTATGAATGAGATGATAAATAAATCTGATGGCAATAATGGTAGCTTAGAAATTACAGAAGAAAATCTTAGTGAACTTGAAGACCTAGCAATAGAAATTATCAAATGTAAACATAGGAAGAAAAATAATTTTTAAAAATGAGAAAAAATAAAGTTGAATTCCTTCAAGTGACCCAACATAGATGTAATTGGAGTCCATAAAGACTCAGAGAAGGGACACAGAAAAGATCGTTATATTTGATTATGTGCGAAGATATAATCACCAAAATGGTTTTAATGTAATTGATATTATAAACATGCAGAATGAAGATCAGTAGACCTCAAGTGCAAAAAACACGAAGAACAGCACCTAAGGGATATTATAATCAAATCACTCAAAACTAACGCTAGAGAGAAAATTGTAGCGCAAATTAAATAAAATGAGGCCTATAGAGGAAGAAAGTTAAATACGACAAATGTTGCTTGCCAGAAACAGTGGAAACAAAAGACCATCTTCTGAGCTTTGAAAGAAGCCAGTTCTCCCCCCAAATATCTAAATTCATCCCAAGGCCAGCTAAAATATCAGCAGGCTTTTTAAAGTATAGAAATTAATGGTAAGTCCCTAACATTCATTTGAAAAAGCCAAATGGCACAAAAGAGCCAAACCAGTTTAGAAAAAAAAAAAAACAATTAAGTTGGAGTATTTACATTTCTTATTTTGAGATTGACGTAGAACTAATCTAAAAAATGAGATATTGATGTTAGGAGAGCGGGTACATCAATGAAGTCAGAGGAGAATCGAGAAATAGACTCAACCTTCATGTCGATTAATTTTCCGTGAAAGTTCTGAAACAAGACCAGATGTGCAACACACGAGGAAAGTAGCACCAGGCCGTACCTGCGCGAAACTGGGAGTTAGTCACCAGTCAGGCTGAAGGAGCCAGATAGCCACACTGAGAAAAACTAAAAAAACACAAAAAAGGAATTTTGGCCCTTACATCAGAAATGGAAAAAATCACTCTAAGCAGAATGTGAAGAACTTAAAGAACTCCCAGCTTGGGGGGGATGAGAGGCCCTCACCGAGGAGAGCCCAGCCGCTGGGCGGAGTGAAGCCGCAGGGCGGGCTCCTAAGCTGCAGGGTTCAGGGGCTCAAGGCTTTCCAGAGGCCGCGGCTGACGCCCAGCTGGGGTCTGCCGATGAGGGACGAGGGTGGCACAGGGATGGCCCGGTGGGAGCCGTGGACCCAGGCCGTCACTCTAGGCTCTGCAAGTCCGAACTGCAACTGGGGTGCTGCGAGGCATTTATGGCACTGTGTTTTTAAAAAAGGATGAAATAAAACAACTCCTAAACACACGATGAATACAAACTGAGCAAAATTAATTTTTTTAATTATAAACTTTCCGAGAGCCTTTGGTATGCTAATATGAATTGTTATTCAAGATGGATATAGATGTAGTATCCTACATTCTCCAGACTTAGCTGACCACAGAACATTTTTGTTTCTTTTGGTTTTGTTTGTGGGGTAAAACCGTTAGCAACTTGGCTGTTTCCTGGTACTGCAGATGAAACATTGTACCCTCTTCCTTCCTTAGCTTTTCCTGTAGTATCACCAGGGATATTGAAACATGCTCAACTTCTGGTTCTTACTCCAACTCTCAGGTGATCAAGATCTCACACTGAACTGACTTCAGGCTTGCTGAAGGAGAAAACTGACCATTTCCCACAATCCTGCAGTGATCACACCAGCCTGGCATTGGTCGGCCACCCGGCGCCCCCTCCCCACGGCCAGCCAGAGAGGAGAGTGTCCCAGCCCACCATCCTGCCACACTGCAGGCTCTGCAGGGCCAGCCAGCTCTGTTCTGACTCTTGGGATTGCCGCTGCTTTCCCTGTGCCCTTTCTCCGCTCTTCCACACACAGCGCCAAGTGCCCGCCGACTCTCACTCCTCTTTGTGCGGCTCAGCCTTCTCTTTGATGCTGACCAAGCTCGGGGCTCCCAGAGCCCCCGCGTGGCCCAAGGCCTCTCTAAGGTTTGAGCTGCTGTGCTACCAGGGGGAGGGTAGCAGCCTCTGTGGAAGACAAAACCTGAGAGGCTGGTCTGAGGTCAGAGGCCTTGGAACCACACCAGGATGCCCTGAAGCCCGTGCCTCTAATCCTTGCCCTCTGTTGTTGCCTGGTCCCAAGCCCACAAGGCGGCTGATGGTCAGGGCCGTTTTGGACAGATGCCTCACAGTGTAGTCCAGGCGATCTTCATTGTACTTTCATTTTTTCTCTTTTTAAAAATGGTAATCTTCAAGAAATTCCCTCGAGGATGCCTCACAACATGCTCTGTCCAAATTCTTCTAAGTGAAGAAACCTTGGAGATTTGGTGACTGTTTTCAGCACAGCATTAAAATGTGCTCTCTCGGTGCGGAGCGTGAAGGGAGTCCCCAAGCACACGTTCCAATGCGGTTACAACAATTCCCTGCCAACGTTTCTCTGCAGGACCCATGCTCAGTCCCTATAGGCTGCTGCCAGATACTCCAAGATGCAACCAAAATAATTGCTGTATCAAGTGGAAGTTGGTATAATCCACTTGAAAAAAACCATGTCTGCCCAGCACCTCAGCAAGTTTTCACAGATCAGTTTGCTATTATTGCCAAAAATAATGACCATCCTTTCTGAAGGTGGGAATGGACACATGCTTTTTGTCCTCTTAGATTGGAAACTTCTACTGTTCAGGTCCCTCTGAGGATTTCATACCTTGTTTTGGTCCCGGTTCTATCTCAGAAAAAACCATGTACCTCTAATTTGATCATGAAGGTTACTGTTGGAAGGTATTTTTTGGACTTCAGGCATTTGCTTATGTAATTGACTCAGACAGTGTAAGCCAGACTCTCTGACCTTCTGGAGTCTTCCAGAGTCTGTGGTTTCTGGCAATCAGCCACACAGGCCTCCGCTGAGCCTTAACAAAGTCAGCTTCCACATACCCATTCTTCAGAATTATGCGCACGCCAATAAAATTTCAATAAAGCATTTTAACATGAGGGAGGAACACCCACGATTGAAACTTGCTGTTAAATAGACCTTCTCGAAACCACTCTCTTCCAGACTACTGAGTATTTTTATTAATCTTGGTCTTTTGCAATCACAGCTTATTGGGTACTTTCTTTGCATTGGATAATCTGTGTTTTCTTTACCTTTTTATTTTTTATTAGTTCATGTTTATAGTACATAATGATTACATTCATACATGAACAGTTCTCACCCTCGTGGACCCAGGAAGGCGCGTCAATACAGCTGAGGCTTTCCTCATCTGAGATCACCCCAGAACAGGGACAAGACGCTCGCGACGTGTCTCTCTGGTCAGTCCGACGCCCCTGAGGCTCAGCACGGCGGGCGCCATGGTGCTCCCGCCTCAAGGGACGGTGTGTTTGTCCTGTCTTCGGAGCACCGTGGGGCGCAGGGCAGACTGCTGGGAGAGGATGTTGAATTAAATCGTGAAAATACAGAGACGTTCTCTCCACCTTATTTATGACAGCTTTGTTTGCATTTTTCTGTCTTTTCATTTTCTCTTCCTTTTCCCTCCCTTCTTCTCCGCCTCCTTTTCCCCAGCCCCCCTTCTCCTCTGAACACTTTCTCTCTGTCTCACGATACCTATTGTACATTTTGGTCCTTATTTACACTTTCAGATTCTCATACCAGAGAAACAGTGCGATATTTACTCAAAGGAAAAAAAAAAGAAAAAGAAAAGAAAAGAGAAAGAAGTTCTCTAGGCGCATGAGAGGAAACGGAAGTCAGTCAGAGGGTAGGTAGCACTTATATTGCCTGAAGGTAAGAGAGGAATGCTGTGTGAGTGTGTGTG